>VDFB02000954.1:121370-276472 GCA_007258455.2 Sequoia sempervirens | reverse complement strand
AAAAATATCAAAAATTGTGCATCAACTAGATGTTGTTAGCTAACTTTGACCGTATGTACTTTTAAAATGCTAAAAAAGGTTCACCATGCTCGTGTCGTATAAGAGTTAAGCTATGTTATATTTTTCTGACAAAAACAACAACAATTTTTGTACATCCCTTTTGAACCCCTTAATCTCAACCATTTTCAAAATAAATTAGTAGTTTAGAAAGTAGACTCATAGCACTTTGATCCTTGTTTTTGTTCCATCTCAAAATTTTGAGTGTAACTATCCTCAATTTCACGTCCAAGGTTAGCATTTCCTGATTTCAGAAAAAAAAAGTGGCCACTTAAGCCCCCTTTTTGGGAACCATCTTGGTGCACTTACCCTCATGCAGATTCTTGTTATCTTGATCCTGATCATCATTTGTTTTGAACAAAGGAGGTTTTTCATTTCATCAATATATCAATCATCTTTTGACAACAGTCTACAGCTTATTTGTGCTTCAGTGATGTTCTACATGTTCCTCTTCATTCATTCTCTTTCTTAGGGTTTTAATTACTCCCTAAGTTCATCTTAAGGGGGGGTGTTAGATTTATCATACATTAGCTAATAATTAATTACTTTTTAATTGATTATTAGTCTAATTTATTCTCATGCACTTAAGCTAAACTTAGGAGTGCTTTTATGCTTTTATTAGTTGAGCTAATATTAGATCATTATGTCTCATCTCATGTGATGTTGACACTTGTCATGATCTGATCCCTTTTTCATTTAGGGTTTTTCTCTTATAAGCACTTAACCCTCATTGTAATTAAATATCTTCTTGAGAGTCTCTTGCTTCTGTAGCTTTTTCTTTTTGAGGAATATTGCATATATTGTTTGTAGATCTCTTGCATGGAAGGCGTATTTGTTTGTTGTTTGATCCTATGGCTCGTAGTTTTGTGCTTGTTTCACAATTCTAATAGATATGTTGCATCATCCTAATTAATCTAATTAAGGATTATTTAGTAGAATTAATGCTAGTTTTAGGACCACAACTTACCATACTATAAAGGAATAAATCTTGTTGTGTCCCATTTAATCTCTACAAATTTTTCAATACTTCACTAATACTTTTTTAGAATTAATATTTCACCAAGGAAACCTTTTGACATGAAAACTTCTTCCTATTGAATTTATATTGGGTTCAAATTTAGGAAGTTAAATTGTCTAGATAACATCAATAATTTTACTTGGTTATGTGTCTCTCCTATTAGTCTTAAGCTATAAAATTGGTAGATAGGTGTCAATTTATATGGTAATGTGGGGTAATACATGGAAAATCCTTTTGTTAGTCTAGATTTAATAGTTTTAGCTCTCATGATTTGTTCAAAAATTCTATATTTTGTGGAAACATAAAGGAAACATGCCCTAGGAACTTTGACATGTTTTATCATCCTCAATCTCCATGAGGAAGACACAAGGAGAACTTTGGTTGATCTTCACTTGAATTATCACAATTCTTGGATCAATTAGTCATTTTGAACATCTTAGCTTCTTAGGCTTCTCAACTTCTTAGGTGTTTGAGTATTCTTACTTGTTCCTAATGACTCCCAAGGAACTAAAATTACTTTTGATTCCAACATAGTTAGATTTTAGGTTCCAAATTGATTAAGAGTGGTCCCAAAGGATTTTATAGAAATGTAATTACCTTAAAATTAATTGAATTATATTTTGGATTTATATTTCAAATATTATTTATCAAAAAAAAATTAATCGTGTTCTTAAAACATGTATGAATTGTTCAGTGTGGGCCACTAACACCTCTTGAAGTAGTTTATGAAAATTTCTCAAATATTGTGGTACCTTAAGATCTTATAAACAACTATACGAATTCTTTAATATTTTCTCTAATCTAAGGTAATCACCTAAGAATCCCATGATTAGAACTAGACATCATGGGTTGATATTCAAGTTAGATTTAAGACAAGTTTTTAATTTTAATTGATACTACCAATAAATCCTAGTTTCTAGAAAAGATAGCTTATTACCTCATGATAATTAGCTAACAACTATAAAAAATATTCACTAAAATACCTCCAAAAATATTCTCAATTTCAATACATGGGAAAACATTCTCATACAATATGCATTGTCCTTTTTTAGCTATTTAGCTATTAGGTCACTCAAATGCAAGACATGTTGCCTTCCTTGATTGGCTTGATCCCTAAAATTGTCTTCTTAGATAATAAATTAAAGTTATGTTACTTTACCTTTCTAAATGTAAAAGGTTTATAAATCAAATTTTATTTAGTTCCTCAATCCATAAAACTCAAATATTTAGGTCTAAGACTCCAAAAGATGTGAGAATCTTAATGAATTAGAACACAGTCTAGACTGGGTTTGACTTTAACATATGTTATATCAATATCTTCCTTCTATGAATGTGCATCAACTTAGGATTAAATCAAAAGAACCAAAGGTTTAGATTTTAAGAATCAATCACCATTAATATTCCTAAGGCTAGGATATTAACTTCTCAAATGTTCCCATGGATGCACTTATTATAGACCTTGGCATACTCAATTTTTTAGTCTAGATTTATCATTTTAACTACATATGTGATACTTCTATGGAGATATTAATTCTCCATCATTATTCTAGTTGACTTGGTAACTTATTTTTAGGCTTAATAAGTTATTGCATTTACAAATCCATATAAATGCAAGAATCCTCTTTAAATAAGCATAGCTCAGTTAGGTAAAATTGATAGTAAATATCATATGAAAGTCTCACATTACTCTAGAGTATACATGTGGCATGATTTGAATATTCCAACTTTAAGTAAAATATTGTGGCCTTTGGAGAGATTTAGATATCAATTTTTTTGCTAGAAGATATAATGCCGAATATAATATCTAACTTGATTTAATATTAACTCCAAGTTAAGAAAGGGGAACAATCAAGTCTTTAAATAAGGGACATGTGCAATGAAATAATTAACTTAGGAGATCTATGCATAAGAACTACTTTAAGAGATCAAAGGTTTAGGATTTACCCAATAAATCAATAGATATATTTTTTTTTATCAAGTTTACTATGGGCTCAAGCTAGTAATACATTTAAATTCACTTGCCCCTTTCGTTCCAAATATCAAATGTTATTATCTTTGGAAAAAAAAGAATGATGCAAACAAAAAATTACTCATGTTCTTGGGTCTAATAATTATGTTATAATCTTGGGGATTCGTTATGTAAGGCTCGTTATAATATGTAACTTTTTTATTTTTGAGTATTTATAATTTTAACTTATAGATAATTTTTAATTCATGATTGGTCCTAGTTGATTAATAACTTCAAATTTTCTTGATAGATAAATTAGTAGTGAATTCTACCCACACCTAACTATTGGATTCTTCATGTTGAATAGAAAAAAGATTTTATTCTTATGAGGGAAATTATAATTCATAATATAAATGGGATACAAGGCATTCAACTTCCATAGCTTGAAATACCCAAAAGAATATATTTACATGGAGTACATCTATAAAGCATATAATCAAACTATATTTTTCTATCTTTCCTTAGGTATTCATTTATAATTGATGGGCTAAGTCTATAATATTAGCTTGATTATCTCTAGAGCTTACTAACTTAGTGACATCCCCTATTAATTTATCCTCATTAAGTTAACATATTTTCAATTATTTTGAAATTCTCATGTAACTTCCTAAATTGTATATAGTCTGGTCAAAATTCCCATGTAACTTCCTGAATCGTATATAGTCTAGGTCTACGTTAGAAAATTAGCAAGAACAATTAGAGGGGGTTGTAAGCATGAATTTTGTAAGGGATGTTCTCTAGTATGGGCTATGTTATGGGTCTCTGGTTATCCTACAAGTTTTTTAATTATAGAGCCAATCTGTTTTCCAATTTACATGGCTTTGACAAAGACACTTTGTGAATCTCTAATTATATGTTAATATATATAGACATATCCTACCTTTTGCTTAAAAAAAATATTTTTTCAATTATTATTGATTACATACTATAGGAACATCTGAAGTTAACATTATTTAACAATATAATTCATTCACTAGAACATTACAAAGTCAAATATACTCTATGATTTTAACAAAATAGGGAACATAATAATTAGTTAAATCATGAAACTTGAGAACGTACTTAGACAATATGAAACTATGAATTTCTCTTAATATATTGGAATATATACTCGAGAAATGTTTTAGGAAGATCATACAAAACTTGAGTTGATTATGTAATAAATCATAATGGAAGTATGTAGCAACTAACATTATCCTTTAGGCATTGTGAAATTATCCTAGGATTTATTGTATAACATCACACTAAAAATTTACACAATAGTGGATGAACTTCATCTAGTATTTTATATAGTTTTTCAAAATTTAGAAAATCAATTCCTTAAGTCATTTTTTTTTTTAAATATCTTTATCCTTAAACAATAATTTCAAGATCATTCATCCTCCTTAGGGCTTGTGATTTGACTATTCTCTACTAGAGGATCACGAAAATTCTTATTTTTCTTCTACCCCTTATGCCTACAAACATAGTAGGATGAATTTAGTCAAATGAGTACTCTAAGCAATCATTCTTTATGTTTTATAACCAATTTATTATTAAAATTATGCAAGTAAGCATCAAGATCAAAACCTATTGAAATGTATATGTAAATCTATATTCAAAATTTTAGTTCAAGAAATAAATTAGCTATCACCAAGTTCCATCACTAGAATGTAATATTTAAATATTAACTCAAGAATTATTCCCTCTCTTCCACTTATCCACCCTCACAATGGGATATCAAGATTCATACTTGAGTGATTCAAAATTTAAGGCAAGAGATTACATATTGAATCTCAATTATGAATTGATTAATATCAATAAATATAAATTATAAATTGATTGATATAAATATTAATCAATCAATATCAACTAAAAATTAATTGATATTGGTTATCAATTTATTGATATCAATAAATCAATATTAATAAGTTATTCATTAAAGTATAAGATATTAGGAAAAATATTTGTAAAATTCAAACATGATACATCAAGTGTATATAATTATGAATAGGACAAAATCAAGGTAAAAGGCATGAATCAATAGTACCAACCACCAAATACATAAAACTCAAACTCTGAAGACCCTAGTCCAACAATGAAGAACAAATGAACATAGAAACATAAATAATAAAGCAATATTACCATAAATTCCTCTGCCATGGTTGAATCACCTTCATTTTTCTTATCCTTTTTGCTTTATATGCTTGCTTTCCCTCCAATTTATAGTATGCAAGAATAAGCCTAGTGATAACGATAGAAAAATATCAAAGATAGTAGTTGTGGTTGTAGTCTTGAAATGAAAGTGATAGGTCTCTTTTAGAGAAATTCAAATTTGAATGAAGGGATAGGATTAAAAGATGAAGGATGATGTTATTCAATGGATGAGATTGCTTTGAAAAGCAAGGAAATAGGGTTTAGTTAAGGATGGACAGTGGAGATTAAAAGGTAATAAAACCTTATCAATGGTGGAAATTGATTGAGATGTGAAGAGATAAGAATGACATGGAAAAATAGGTTGGCATAGAAAAAGAGGTTGTTGATAAAATTATTTAATTTAGGAGGAAAGTGAATAACTAAATTATTTAATTTACAATTATTTAATTTTATAGAAGAAAGAGGAAAGTTGACTTTTAAATTAAATAACTATTTAATTTAAAAGTAGAGGAAAATGAAAAATTAGTAAATAATTAAAATAATTATTTAATGGTGGAGAGAAAGGTGGAAAATAATTAAATAAATAGAATTTTATTTAATTATGGAAGAAAAACTAATGAATAATTAAATAATTAAAATAATTTTATTTAATTATAGCAAGAAAATGAAAATAGATAATTGAATATATAAGAATTTATTTAACTGTAGAGTGAAAGGATTAATTAGTGACATAAATAAATAAATAAAATTTATTTAATTAATCAAGGAAGAATAAAAGGGGAAAGTGAATTAAATAATTAAAATTATTTAATTAATAGGAGAATATGACCTTAGGGGTAAACAAATAATTAAAATTATTCAATTATGCAAGGAACAAGCAGAAAATGGTACTCACAAGCCTAACATTTTTCAGTGTCTACAATAATGAGTACATTTAAGGGTCTCGATACATATAATATGGAACCCTTATATCATTAATTATCTTTAAAATTTACTTTTGTGGTCCTAAATACTTATATGCATTTTTTGTTGGTCATGTCCAAATTTAATCATGAAAAAAATGTCATTTACATGAGTAGGAGTTGTTAAAACATCAAAATTTTCAAATAACTTTTTTTTTGGCTAAATTAGTCTCAAAGTGGTGCTACATATGCATAATTTACCCAACAATTTTAGTTGAAAAAGTTGTGGAAATATCTAACTTAGCTAGAATGAATCTCACTAGATCATATGTTTGACCAAAAATGATTTTTAGTTAGAAATACTTCAATGCACTTGTGTTGATAAATTGGTCGAAAGTGTGACACAACTTTGTACTTTTTCACAAATAAATATTGATAATTTTGTAAACCAAAAATATATAATACTAAATTGTTACATCCCCACATTAGGTAACTTCCATAATGGCCATTCAATGGGAAAAATAAATTAGTTAAATTAAATTAAAAGGTACTAAGGACTAAAAGGGAAAGTATGGGCACTTTAGCACATAGTATGGATATCCATCATTTCATAAATGAAACTTTTTTCATATTGAACAAAAAAAATGACAAAAAATAGAAGCCACCAATAGGTAGATAAATGATACTTAAAATTTAAACTCTCAACAATTACAATGACCATACATATGACTAGAAAAGAGAAGAAACAAAGAGTTCATACTTGAGCTAAAACAATTTGCATAGGCCAAGATTGTTTTTGTTTTGAATTTATTGAAGTTGAACCATGAATATTAGATTTTTCTTAGATAATATTTAAAGTTATGAAAACAAAGAAGAAAATTTCAAAAAAATATGTCATAGTAAATCCTGAGAGTACTAATTCCCTAAAAATGTTTTTTTTATAAAACATATCATTTCATAAATGGACTCAATAGGAGTGTGCACACCATAAAAAGAAAAAAAATGATAGAGGAAAATTGCGGAAGGAAAGTGAAAGGTAAGGAGTAATTGAATAAGAAGCTTGTGGCCCTTTTGGAGTTGATTTATTTTGAGGGGCATGAGTACAAGGGGAGGCATTCCATTTACCTACAAATGTTGCGGCTATTCCTAAATCCTAGCACAGTGTATGGTTGTAGGTTTTTAAAAGAGGGTGCAACAATCTAAGAAGGCACTAGCCACAATATATGGAATAGGGAGTTTGTGGCTTAGGAAAGCTAGAAAAAGAAGGATGTTTCTTTAAAAAATGGGAGTATCTAGGGCAATGGAAGGTATATTTTAGTGCCTAAACCACAAATATCTTCAATATAATTGGAATGAAGTATACTCCTTTGCAATTACACTCCTAGAGTAGTATTAAATTTAGAGATATAAATGTTCCTATAGATAAAAATTAATTGATCTAGGTTGGCTATGGGATTTTGAAGTGATATAAATCACCTATAGTTATTTCCAATAAGGGGATATTAAGTGAAATATTAAATAATAAAATAAAAATCTTTCTTCTCCTACATATATGATAAATTTGTATGAAAAATATGGAAGCTTAGACAAGGTACTTGAGTTTGAAAAAATGCCTCCAATAAATGTGGCCTTGGATAATGCCATGAGGGTAAGGTATGTTCAAATTAGGTTGATGAAAAGGCCTTAGAAAATTTTAATTCGATAAAAATTAGTCCTATTTCTTGTGCTCAAAAGTTAGATCTTGAGAATAGGTTGTATGGGTACCTAGAAAAGTAGTTTGAAAATGGTATTTCTATTATATATTGTAAATGGTAAGAGACACTTCCTTTCACCACCATCTTCACAAAAATTACGTGTAGAATCAAATAAAGAAGAATTTATACTCAAACTCTTTCTTGTAGCTTATAAATCATGAAATTATGCATTATCCACTGTTGGAGCTAAAAATTATTAATCTAGGATAATTTATTCTTATGTATGAAAAGTTGGATCATTAATAATTTGAATAGTACATTTTCTTGTTCTTAATTTATGATGCAATTCTATTAGCTAATTAGTGTCAAAATAATATGATTTTTGGTAAAGGTTTTGTATGAATGCAAGGATTTTATTGACCTCCTAACTATAAGAACCTTGATATTGGATATATTATATAAAATTTAAGGAAAGGGTATCATAGTGTATCGAATTGTATTATGATTGTGTACTAACCAAGAGATAATAATCACTTAATTTTATGATGTTTTGATATTTATTTAATACATAACAATGAATAATCACCCTATATAACATCTCTTAATATCTTACTATTGACTATGGTCATATTTAATATAAATAAAAAATATGAATACTATCTAGAATGATGATTGACATCAAAGTTTGAGAATGTGATTATTAGTGAGATTGCATATGTGTACGATGATCAAATGAATATGGTGTAAATCCCAATATCTTGAGTGTGACTCAAGTATTGAGCATGATTAAATAAATTTTATTAGTATTGTTGTAAGCCTTCAAGGTCTTAGATTATTTTTATATGGCCTTGTTGATGTGGGATATAATTTATGATTAAATGAAATGGCATGATATAGTATGGTTTGGTGCTTCTTATCACTTAACTATGTTTCCATAATGTTAGGAATAGGTGTTGTATACCTTGCATAAGATGAGTATTTTAGTTATGTAAAATAAATAAATATCTTTTTTTGGTGCATGTAGAAGATGTTCTTAGAAACATTAGATATTTATCTAGATCCACTTGTAAAGTTGTAACATTAGGTTGGTTATTTTACATGTGGGAAACATAGAATAATTAATTGGGAAAATATTTAATAATGTGAAAACTTAGTATCAAAAAGTAAATGAGGGGTCAATGGTTTTGTGTACTCATGGTTTTGAGATACATGGTTTGATATTACCACTTGGTTGTATTTGTTTGAGCTTGAGTAAAAAAAGCAAGTATATGTTTAGTAGTTAAAGTTGGTTGGGTGAGTGGGTTGTCATAGTATTGATTTTATCTTGTGAGTGCACATGTGAAGCATGACACTTGTGGATACATGCTTGGACACATGGAGAAAGAATTGGAGGAGCTTTATATTTCATAAGTGTTCATGGAAACTCTATAAGTGCATTGTAATGTTTTATTGTTGATTAATACATAGAGTGTGGATATTTTTGGAGGTTGGGTCTCTCCCTCTTGATGGTTTTCCCAAGGTATATCTTGTGTTATCTTGTGTCTTATATATTTAATCTTTGTATTATGGCTAGTTTGTAATCTTGCATTCATGCTTTTCTCTCATGGGGTTATGTAGGAAATGGATTAAAAAAAATTGATATTATGCATTGATTTCCTAACAAGTGGTATCAAAGCTTTATTCATGGTTGAGAGAGGTGTGAGCTCTCAAGTTTTTTTATAACCCTTTTTTGAGTAGCTCTAGTGAAATTTTGAATCCATGGAAATATAGGGAAGATCTAAGATATTTCAAGGTATGAGGGTTTTGTGAAGGTTATTGTTTTGTAGATTTTGGGTTTTGGGGTTTGTATATTTATTCAATTTATTATAGATCTAGGGTTTGAAAAATAATTGGTCAAAATGTTTTCATGGATGTGATTCATATGAGGGTTTTGTATGGGAAGTTTCACAGGTGGCCTCTTGAGAATAAATGGAATTCATCATTAGATCCAAGATGGCCAAGCAATAAATATTGATATAAAATTTACTCTATTTTGGCCATTGTGAAAATATGTAAAAAAATAGCCCCCAACCCTAATCATATGACCATATGAGTTGACTGTAAACACAAAAAATTCCCTACACATAAATATATATATATATATAGTGGGGATGGCCTATAGACCCCCTACCCACTTGGCTGATGGTGTAAAGGGTCACACAGGGTGTCAATCCCCACCAACCATTTTTGACCCAACAAGCAATGCCATGGCCTGCAAGCCTTAGACCCCAAGTCACTGACACTATTCACGAGAGCCTTGAGATAGCTGCCTTAGTGGGAATGAAAAATATTAAGCCAAACATTTTTAAATGCATGGTGGGTCTAATATAAAATGAAATTTAAACTATTTGAAAAATTTTGGAGTTTGTCACCTAGATGCCCGCTCAAGTGTCATCAACCCACCACCACCACCTAAATGAACACCCAAACACTACTACTAATGTTAGCATGGAGTTATCACCATACATTTTATACAGATGGTTGATTGACTCTGCCCACCCTCTTAAGCGTAAAAGATCAATTTTCATCTAAGGGGTATAACTTTTTCCCATAGTGTTGGATTTTTGAATTTTAATAACTGGGGAAAATATCTTTCCAAACACTATGTATTGGTATAGGCTTGGTTTTCTTATTTAGCATTTTTAATTATCTTTTGGTGCCATGAAGTTATAAATTTCTCTAGAACATAGTTTTGCTCAAAATTTTGCATACATTTTTTTGAATTTCAAATAGGATTTGGAGAGAATTTGTAGTCATGTACTACATAGTGGATTATGTAGATTTTTTTAGTGTGCAAAGAGAGTTTTACACTTTTTATCACTTGTAGATCCTTAGATTTGAGGTATAATTTTGTGAGAATCCAAATGATTTAAGAGGAAAAAACTTGAGTGAGTGCATATTTTTATGAGATATACATGATGGTACAACTAATTATCGAATTTGGTGCTTACTTAAATAGGTTTATAGGTTATTGTAGTGTAGAAAATTGTATAAATTTATAATTTCACATTATGTTTTGTCCCCCTAATTTATTGGACTTAATTAAGCTTCTTGTATGTGTGAAATTGTGAGAGTTAGTAAATCAATAATAAAACACACAAACATCAATGAGGCGTATTACATTAAATATTTGATCCTAAAACTAATCTAATTGGAGCAAAATGAATCTTTAAAATTGTTCCATTGTTCTCTCTTCTCAAGGATCCTTTAAATCATGAGTGCTCTCATATTTTGTATATGCACTATGACTGGTTTGGATGACAACCTAAGAAATGAAATGTTGTAAATGCAAGAATCTAAGTTCCTACATGATATTGCATGATGCAAATGATAATGGTGATATTGAAAATGGATAATGATGCTAGATTATATGATGAAAATGTTGTATAAAAGCTACTTAAGATGATAACTAAAATATAACATGATATTATGATGCTCAAATAATAAATGCTAAATTTCTTTATGCTCACTAAATGCTCTCAATATTTTGGCATAATAAATTTTCTCAAAGATGTGATGTAAAATGTTGTAGCATGGGCTTGTATTTATAGGATTTCCAAAGCACCTTGTGATGTGGCAGCAACCAACAGTCAAGATTTCAACATGAATGATGAATGGTGGAGATGAAAGAGGTTAGAGAGAATTATGAAGGATGTTCCTTTGACCAAGGGCAACATGCCAAATGTATGAGAGAATAAAATGTGTGAGATTGCCAAGTGTCCAAAGTTTGTTTTGGAATTGGTTGAGAATAATGTAATTTAAATATTAGTCATATTTAATTACATGTGACATTTGATGATGTGGCCAAAAGTGTTCTAGACATGTGACTAAATTTGAATTTGGAATTATTCAAACTTAGTGAGAAGATATTTAATTAAACAAACTATTGACATTCGTTCATTTAATTAAATTTAGAAGAATGTGGTTTAAGATGAATTTAGAAAAGTGTCTATAAATAAATTGAGAATTTATTTATAAGTAGATGAAATAAAAGGGGTCATTAATTAAATAACTAGTATTTAATTAATTAATTGTCTTGACCGATTTGAGGTGTATACATTTTTCCCCCTTTGAAGTAATGTGTTTACACATTGCTTCAAAGAATAATTTGCTGCTGATGTCAACAACAAAAAAAAGTTCGATGCCTCAAACGTTGATTTCCAAGTGATGGCAGATATATGCCCCCTTTGGGAGATAAATCGGTGAGTTTTGGAAATTTTAGGATTTCTTGAATTTTTTGAAAATTTTGATGATTTTTCAATGATTTAATGATGATTTCAAAATTTTATAATCTCAAAGCGATAATTTATCTCCCGAAAAATGATGTTTAAGTCACTAGGTGATGATTTGATTAATTAAGCCCCTTTGGAGAATAAAATAAATCAATGCCACAAAAATCCCTCTTAATTAACCTTTAAAAGGTTAAAAAGAGTGATTAGAAGTTCATTTGAGCATTTGTATTTTGAAAACTTTGAGAGTGATTGAGCAATTTAGCAATTTGGAGCAAAATGGTGATCCCTTACCATACACATCAGTTCGAGCACATCAGATGTCACAACCGCCTGACAACGTATGGACCTCCGGTATGTACCCTGAAAACCTCCCTCATAAATTATACACTTCATTTTTTGTGCCATTTTTTACGTTTAAATTTAGTTTTTACTATTTTAGCCATACAAGCATTGTAGTAGTGCATTCATGTACTATTCTAGCACATAGGAAATTTTAGTGCATAGGGTTAGTCGTCTAGTACATTGAATGACTATAATAGCGCATATGTCATTGTAGCACATAGGTCTAGGTTTTTAGGGCATAGGGATAATAGATTAGCACATCCAGAGTTTTAGTGCAACCATGTCTAGATTTAGCGCATAGGGACTCTATTTCGACGCATTCATGAAATTTCCCGACACATGATAGTTTTGTGCATTGAAGCCCTGTTTTAGTGCATGGATGAATTTTTCTGGCGCATAAAGTTTTTCAGCACATTGAAGCACTGTTCTAATGCATTAGTGAAATTTAAACTAGATTGATGATTTTTTATTAGACTCCTTGATTTCAATGATGTTTGATCATGTCAGCCTTTGATTTAATAATGATTGATGATGTTGATAGATTAGATGTCCATTGATCTCATGATAGGTGAGATTCAATGATTGATACTAATAATTGACCTCATGATAGGCGAGGATCAATGATAGTTTGATTGATTGATTGACCTCATGATAGGCAAGGTTGGATGATATATTGATTGATAAACCTCATGATAAGCGAGGTTGGATGATATATTGATTGATAAACCTCATGATAGACAAGGTTGGATGATAGATTGATCAATAAACCTCATGATAGGCAAGGTTGAATGATAGATTGATGCTCACGAGATTTGATCAAAGTCTCACCAAAGCTGATTAGATTGATAGGTTGATTGATTTTGATTGATTGACAAGATTACTGATTTGTGATATTTTGTGATGATAGGAGCTTTTGACAAATCTGCAGATTCGAGAGTGTTTCCCTAGGATGTGGGAGTTGATTCCACACCTGGTGCAGGCTGAGGTAGTGATTATTGCACAATTTGGATTGTCCGCGCTGATAGATATACCCTAGATTAGGATTAACAAGGGTTTATTGATAGCTTTAGCAAAGAGGTTGCACAGTGAGCATAACACCTTTTATTTTCCCACTGGCAAGATGAAAGTGACCCCGGAGGATGTCTATCAGATTCTGCGGATACCTGTTGTTGGAGAGCTAGTCTTATATGATTCTACTGAGCAGGGAAGTACCGATGCACTAAGGAGAGTATTTGAGGATGATCCAATATGTGGTTATAAGATTCCCTGGAGAGAGATGATTGATGCCTATGCCACATTTTTTTTTGTACTTGTTGGTTTCATTGGAGGGTTCCTTTGTCCTGATTGCAAGTCAAAGGGACTGTCAATTGGATGGGGTAGGATTCTTGAGAGCATGATCACTCAGGGTACTTGATATGCGTGGGGATGTTGTATACTTGCACATCTGTACCATGATTTGCATCAGGTTGTCTATTTTTGTGGGGCCAATTTATCAGTTGGGGTCACATTGCTTCAGATATGGGCATGGGAGCATATAGCAATCACACGCTAGTTGGAGAGAGATAGCGTCCTACCATGAGACCCTATGTTCATGCTTATGCAAGTCCAGCTGCTTAACCTAGGCTGGGAAAAATGGAGTGTTGGAGGAAAGTACTTGATGATTTACAGTTAGTGACATGGTGGCCCTATCTTGAGTGTGAGCAGTGGTCGTAGGACGACACTGAGATGTCATTTTTATGTCAGTCGATGTATCTAATTGTGTGGACCTGATTTACTATTGAGAGATTCTTACTTTTGAGGGTACTTAGGCAGTATGGCAAGGTCCAGGGCATGCCCCAAGGAGTGGCCCATTATGCACAGTGACAGGTGGATGCGACAGAGTGGGGACCTATTTTGTCATATAATGCAATAGTTGTAGTTTTCTAGGGTCTGTAGGCCATCATTTGGGATATTCATCTAGAGATCATTAAGGCTTCGATATCATAGGAGTATGCACAGTATGTTTTCTTACATCCATTCCTATGGATCACCAACCCAGATGATCCAGTTCCATTGTTGGATGATGTAGAGAGGGTAGTAGTGCATGGGCATAGGCAGAGGAGATACAGAGGAGATGAGGAAGAGAAGGAGGTAGAGAGTAGTGATTACAAGGATGGAGATGGAGATGATAGTGATGGGGGTGATAGAGATGGAGGCGATGGAGATGGAGGTGATGGTGGTGGAGGAGATGAGGGTGGTGGAGGCCCATATTTTGACATCCAAGACTTTAGAGTGCCTCGAAAGAGGTGATCATTGGTTGTGGCATCCCAGGAGCCTGTGGAGATCAGGCTACCCTTGCAACAACAATAGATTCAGATTGCTACATTACAAGTGCAGGTACAGACATTGCAAGGCCAACTAGACTAGGTACAGGCTTTGCTAGCATAGACACAAGGACAAATGACTAGACTGACAATAGAGAGGGATGCTACGAGATACTAGGTACAATAGGAATAGGCTTAGGCTCATGTGCAGGCATAGATTTCTATGCTTATTGCAGAGAGGGACACTCTGAGACAATAGGTGGAGTAGACAGAGGGTGTAGCAAAGAGATTACAGAGGGTCGCTAATGTTGTAGGTACATCAGATTATTTCAGGGAGGTATGGCACTCTGCCAAGGAAGCGTAGTTTTATAAAGTGAAGTATCATGGGCTTGTTCTACTAGAGCGTTGAGAAAGCTTCACCCAGTCTGGCAGGTGCACTCACACTAGGACTTCCAATGATGTCAGCACCATCTAGGGGGAGCACGACATAGCTCCAATGTGATGACAAATTTGTTATATTTTTAGACATGATGTATACTTCTTGATTCAGTTGAGACACTATGATATACTGCCATTTTTTATATTCATGTATCTCTTTATACCTTTGGCTATCCTTGTACACTTGACATTATGATTTTGAGGTTATATGATATGCGGCGATGATGATGATTGATCTATGTGTCTATATGCACATTTATGATTTCATGATGGATGTCTATGATGGATGCATTTAATTTCTATGTTATGTTGCTTATGTGATGCTTATATGATGATGATGTGATATGAAAATGATGAAACATGTGTTATGATTCTATGATGCTTTATGAATGATGTCTATATGATGTATGTGATGGATCCTATTATGCCAATGAAATGTGATGCATTTTATGTTTTTGTACTTTTCTAATGCAAATAAATGATGTAATGAATGTATGTAAGGAATGATTGTATGATGGTGCATAGTTTTATGCACGTTTATGATGTTTATATGATGATGATCATGATGATTATGTAATGATGAGATGATGTATGCAATGATGATATGATAATGCATGATTGATGATTCTATATGCTTTATGGATGATTTTTTATGCTATGTGAGATGGATTTGATTTTGAGTAATAACAAATTCATCTTCACTACTAGTTTTAGATTTTCATAACAATGGCATTATATCTTCACTACTGGTTTTAGATGTTCATAACAATGGCATTATGTCTTTCTTGTCTAGTCACATGTTTCTCAGCAACTTTTTCTTCTTGGAAATCTTACTCTGTTGGACATGTCTTTCAATCATCTTATACCATGTCATGTTCTTCAGCAACTTTTTCTTCTTGGAAATATTACTCTGTTGGATATGTCTTTCAATCTTCTTAATGGACCATTTTCTTAATCCATTAATAATAGATGAAATGATTTTGATTATGCAGGTGAGATGCAATGCACTTCTTTTTGTGTTTTTTTATGTGGATATGATGATGTGATGTATAGGTGGATGAATGCACATGATGATGCAATTGATGTGTTTTCTGATGTATGCAAATGATGATGCACTGATGTGTTTTCTAATGTATGAAAATGATGATGCAACTGATGTGTTTTCTAATGTATACAAATGATGATGCAACAGATGTGTTTTTGGTTAATGTCAAATGTACTCAATCCATTAATGCTAGAGATAGAATCCTTGTGAAATTTGTTTCAGCCTTGGATATCCCATCAATACAAATGCAAAACTAACATCAATGCAATCTAACTTAACCATGCAGATCCAATATGAAAAGGTTGTCATCGCAACAGTCGATTTGTCATGCTTTTTATCATCATTGAGATTTTAAAATGTTGAAAGTGAGTACAAGCATTGATGGTATAATTAGACCATGATGACCTGAGTACTACTTCCATGATTTTTGATATTGCAAGTTAACACAAGCATCTAGGTATAATTAAATTGAGATGACCTAAGTATTTCTTGCGTAAACAGATAAGAGTTAACTGTTTTCCTATGCAAATTCAAAATTTCATCAATGATACTTTGTAGAGCACATCTTGCAACAATTTGCATAGTAGTAGTGATCAACTCACAAACATCAGACAAAGAAAAATCATATTCCTTCCTAGCTCCTCTAGTTCAATACATCATCGAGTTGCTCCATAGACATGATAACAAAAATCAAAGTACAATAGTTGAGCATTCATGTTTGACATAATAAAGCCATGATTCAGAAGGAACATCATCCATTTAAATTTTTCTTTTGGTTTGATTGATTTGGTTGTTTGATTTGGATGGTTGATGTGTTACTGATGGTGATTAATGTTCAATGTTGAGTTGCACTATGATCATTGTGTTTGTTGTGTTGTCTGACTATTGTTTTCATGTTGTTTTAAGCTCAAAGTTTATTTTCCCCAAGTGAGTTCAGGATTTTCCCCCAGTCTAGGGTGAGACACGACCATGATGCTAGGATATGTACATGAAGCTTTTTGATGATAAGAAAATTAATGGCAAAAGCGAATGGTGAAAGCAAATGGTCAGCATGCTCAAATAGATGGAAAAGCTAACCTATCACAAATAGTGCCTGTTGCCATGTTTTCACTACTTGTTTTTATTACACTTTTTCAGATTTTATGATTTTTTTCTGATTTTTCACTTTTTTTTGTATTTTTTCAATTTTTCTTTTTTTTGTATTTTTCTCTTTTTCTGATTTTTTTGTATTTTTAATTTTTTTTGTAGTTACCAAGATGCCTGTTTGCCAGGTTTTCCTCAAGGTAACCATTTTTCAGGACATTTTCTGATGTTTTTGTATTTTTTCAAGACTCTTTCCAATGCACTGGATGAATCAGGTGTAGAATTTCTTGAGATGCAGGTTGTTGAGGGGTTCATGAAACAAATCCCCTTTTGGTGTGGACAATTGATATGCCCCTGATCCAAAGACTAATACAATGAAAAAGGGACCTAGCCAGTTTGGTTCAAATTTCCCCTTTTTCTCTCGGTCTTGTTGACTACGAGGATTTTCTTTCAGGACTAAGTCACCCATCTAAAATGTTCTAGGCTTTACTCTGTGATTGTAACTTTTGGATATCCTCTACTGATAGGCTTTCAACTGATCCACGACATGTTGACGACGTTCATCCAAAAATTATAACTCTTGTAGCCTCGAGACCCAATAGTCTTCATTTGAAATGATCCCCTTTACTGACACACGGAGTGATGGTAGCTCAACCTCAATAGGTGGAATGGCCTCTGAGAAATAAACTAGAGCATAGGGTGTGGCTCCTATCGAGGTATGAATACTGGTTTTGTAAGCCCGCAAAATAGGGTTCAGTTGAATCTGTCACTCACGTCCAACATTGTTGACAATTTTCTTTAAGATTTTTAGGATGGTTTTGTTTGAGGCCTCTGCTTGGTCCTTTCCTTGAGCATAGTATGGTGTAGAAAACCGATGTTGGAATGAAACCTCTCACATAGTTCTTGGACATCCTAATTCTTGAAAGATCTTTCATTATCTGTGATAGTGATAATGGATTGAGGAATGCCATACTGACAGATGATGTAATTCAGGATGAATGATGAATTTTTTTTCCTATGATGGTGGTTAGGGAAACAGCTTCAATCCACTTCGTAAAGTACTGTGTGGCTGCGATGATAAACTTGTGTCCATTTGATGAAGATGGATGAATTTTTCCTACAAGGTCCAATCCCCATTGACAAAAAGGCCATGTGGTATCAAGTTTCTATGAATTTGACATTTTGGACACTTTTTGAAATATTGATATGACTCCTCAATATTCGTCCAGCAGAGATAACTTTAAGAAACCCCCCCTTGGCGAAGATGTAAAATCCTAGTGAATCTTGCCTTTTATTTGAAAAAGATTATTAATTTTCATGGAAAATATATGCACATTATTAAAAAAATTGTAAAATCCTAGCAAATCTTAATGCATAATTGTTAAAAATAATAATCACAATGGAAAATCCTAGCGAATAATCACTAAAAAGATTAATTACAATGGTGAATCTCTCCTTCAAAAATTTGCATAGTTGGTCAGCGCAGTTCCCCCATAGTTTTTTTGTTTTTTGTAATATTGAAGTAGGGGCCCAAGGGCAGAAACCACCAGCAAGGTTAAGGGGCAACGCCCCTTGCGGGGGTCAAGGGAGTAGAGCCCCCTTATGGGGGTCGAGGGGGTAATCGTGTGCACCAAAACAAATTTTGGGCCTCAAAAAGCCTTTTAAAACGCATGTGCATATTGCATAAGAGTGAATTTGCATGCCATGTGCAAATCTCCTTTTTTCCTTTATCCACTTTAGAAAGCCAAGTTCGGAGGCCTAATTCCACCAAAGCCTGCTACTTGCATCACACTTGGTGCCTGTTTTGAGCATCGGTGGAGGCGTTTCTATCAAGGACGCCCATGTGGCATGCAGATGTCCGCGCACACTTACGTCCCTAACATATTCTCACATCTAGAGCCTGTAGAGGCTTTACACTTCCCATTGGGGGTCTATTTGTAATACCCTCCTCGGCTGACCAACCCAAATATGGTTGTTTCTCTTCATCTCTTCTTCAAATTCACCCCTTCCATATGTATTTCATCTTCTTCTGATCTTCTACCATCTTCTACACCTCTCCCCTCTCCCTTTACACGTCTCTCTAAGAAATTTTTCACTCCATTCATAAGCTCTAGGCAGCTTCTTCACCATCTCTTCAATCTCCAAACACTTTACACTTTAGAGCTCAGCAACATCAACACTCCACCACTTCAGTAGAGCAAGTATGGAACAAAACACCATTGCAGTAGAGGCTTGAGTTCCTCTCATTTTCTCCCCCAAGCAGCCTTGAGTGCTCTTTGTGGAAGTAGTAAGCTTTCACTCCTCTCCTCTATTACTTGGTTGAGTAGAATAACACTTTTTTGTAGTGCTTTAAGTGCTCTTTACTTTATTTCTACTTTTCCCTCTCTTTATCTGGTTGTCCGTGGAGGTGGGAACACTAAAACAAGGTCTGACTAAGGCAGGCCCCTATACAGCCACCCAACAATTTCTCTCTTCCTCTTATGTGCAGGTATTGGAGACACTCACAATCTGGAAGCTTCATCACTCGCATGGTCATAAGTATCTCCTTCAATTCTTCTCCTTATCCTCATCATTTATTCTTTAGTTTACTTCAGTTCTACTACTTTATCGCATTTTTTCATTTTCCTACATTCTGCTAGTTCTCAGTAATCGAATTGCTAGATGTTGCTTAGGAATTTTCTGAGACATTCTTGTTCTCTGGTCCATACGAGATGCCAGCATGACACATTATCATTTATTGTCTGTGTTGATGTCCTTTGGTCAAGAGCTTATCAGTTTTTCCAAAAAATCTCTATGACCTACTCTTTTGAACTCTGAAACTCTCGCCAATGTTCCATTGAGGTAGTATAGGGAAGTTCGCCCCGTGAGGCTCTCTAAACAAAGAGAACTCATGAGTAGTGAATCCCCCTATATTACATTTTGGTGAACCCGACGTGAAGAACAGTGTTCTTCAAAAAACTAGGAATTTATTTACCCCTACTTGGCGGGGTCATAACTTTTGACTCGGTGCTCAGAATTCAGAACTGTTTGCACCATTGGAAAGGTCTCCTAGAGAACTATTTTAGTCCCTAAAATATGATTGCCTTTAGTTGTTAAATTTTAGGGACTGATGCAAGTTCCAACCTCAAATTTTTCTCTAAAGATCTCCAAAAATGCAAATTACTAGAACATAGAAAATACCGAAAAAATTGTAATGGATTTAATATCTTCTTTTATTAGTTTAGTATCTAGTTTTGTTCAAAATGTTAATGATATTCCATTTAATGCATGTGATGGTGACTTGTCCTTACCCATGTCACTTGGTGTCTTTGATCCTTCTCATGAGATTTCTCCTACTTTGGAGGATATCTTATTGCAAGAAGATGAAATCATTGATACCTTTCTTGATGATACTCTACCTTCTCTTCATTCCAATGTGATCTCTTTTGAAGATGATGCATTTGTGAATGATGAATCTCATCTTGGATCGGATGCACTCTCCTCTATAGGTGATGCATTAGTGAATGATGAACCTCCTTCCACATCTGATTCTCCCTGGATCAATGTTAAGAATGTTCATTCAAATGATTATTCCACATTTGATTCTGTTTGGATTGATGTTGAGAATATGCATTCAAATAATTATTCTAATAGTTGTGATTATTTAGTAAATGTAATCTATGTCTCTCCTACCCCTCAAAGGCCTAAGAGATCAGTTATTTACGTGACTCCAACTAGTCCTTCCCCTAAAAGGGTTTGTTCTATTAATGGTGTTCCATTTGATAGTGACTCTCCTCATCTTTCTAAGGATCCCTCTTATAGATCGGTATCCCATACTTATGAGAATAAAATGAATAAACAATCAAGTCTTCGTCAAGCACCTAAACCTACGACTAAAGAAACCAGTGATTTCTATCTTATCGAGCAACCTCGGGTTCCTTTGGATAAGATCTCAATGTGGGATTTGCTTCAATCTGCTCTAGTTTACCAAGGCATGCTTAAGGAAGCCTTGCAAAAGATCCTCTTTCCTTCTTCCACTAGGCCAGTAAATGTTGTTGCGTTGATGTCATATATTCATGCGGATTCGCCAAATATTACGTTCTATCCACAGGAGCTCCCACCTCCGAAAATACAGAAGCAAGTGGACCCTTTGATGATTGTAGTTAATATTAATAAAATTGGTATTAGATGTACTCTCTTTGATGTCGGTTTGGCGCTCAATGTATGTAGCATCAATTTTTTGCCTAAGATTAATATTGACTCATCTTCTATTAATACTTCTTTTGTTTTTCTTTGTGGATTCGATAATGTCGTTCAACAATACCTAGGCACGATAGTCTTTCCTTTGAGGTTGGGACCCATTACTATACCTACCCTTGTATATGTTATGGAAGAAAAGTTACCATGTAACCTTCTTCTTGGTAGATTGTGGATTCATGCTATGGGTGCAGTCTCGTCCACCTTACATAAGTCTATTAAGTTCATTTGTAACAATAATTTAGTCATAGTCAAGGCTGACCCTAATGCTATGCACTTATGTGAAATGGCAGTTGTTGGTAAAACTTTAGTTGTGCCTACTCATATTCCTTCAGTGTCTTCCAGTGTGTCGATGTTTACTCCAATAGTACCTACTACAAAGGGTACTCTTGAGATAAATGTCCCTAAAGAAGATCCTTCTAAAGCAAGGAGTCCTAAGTGTGCTCCTTCTACCTCTTCCCAAATAAATGCATGTCTTTGTGATGATTGGGGTTCTTTATACTTTACAAAATCCTTCATTGGGGAATATAAAGTTGACTTGATCCACTTAGACCTTCTAACAACATCATCCACCCTTGCAATCAGAGATGGTTATTCTCTTGTATTGCGGGGTAGTGTGAGCATAAATTGTAATGTCCTCGGTGTTGATCCTCCTTCTGGGGAAGCTGATCACACTTATGTTAAGGAGGTTAATTTTGATAGTCTTGTCAAGAAGGATGATGGCAATCCCATAGAAGAGTGTGATCCCCCTTGTCAGAAAAATTCTCTCTATGGAGATCCTCCTCCTTTTTCTTCTTCTACCTTCGTATCTTCTTCTTCCCATGAGAAGTCAAAGTTTTCTCCACAAGAAAAAGGCTTGCTTTCTGCTCCTCGTCTTTTATCTAAGCAAGAGAAAATCTTGTTGCAAATTATAAAAGCCCACTTGATTACTCTTCCTTCTCCTACACGCAAAAAATCTCATGAACATGATAAACATTCTTTTTGTGCATACCATCGAGTGCTTGGTCATTCCACTAGTGAATGTAAGGCCTTGAAGGAAAAAATACAACTTTGTGATTCAAGTGCCATCAAACTCCCATTTGATTGATGCACCTAACTTTACTTTGCATGATAAGTGATATCGAGGTTTACATCTATCCTGTATGTTTGCATGGTTCTCTTCCCCTATATATTGGGGGCAATGATAACTCATTTAGAGATGTGTGTTCTCCTTAAGGACCCCTCTCTTTGTTATGTCTTTCAATAGAAGTGTCCCTTGATTGGACCCCCTCTCCTTTTGAAGGGTTCCCAAGGGACCTCTTTGAAATCCTTTATTTTGAATGAATTCATTAGCGTCTAGCTTGGGGGCAGCCCGACTAGACTTATTTCACAACTTAGCGTCTAGCTTAGGGGCAGCCCGACTAGACTTATTTCACAACTTTGTGTCTAGCTTGGGGGTAGCCTAACTAGACCTCACCTTTCAAAAAGTGTGTCCCTTGAGTGGACCACTCTCCTTCTAAAGGGTTCCTGAGGGACTCCTTTGAAAGTTTTACGGTTTGCATGACCGGCCGCTTTTGACATGTTCTATTTATGGGTAGACGTGTCACCGCTTTTGACATGTTCTATCTACAGGTAGGCATGTCACTGCTTTTTGACATGTTCTATTTGTGGGTAGATGTTTCACTACTTTTTGACATGTTCTATTTGTGGGTAGATGTGTCGCCACTTCCTAACTCTGTAAAGTCTACTTCCTTGGGGCTTCCTCCATGTGAGAGATCTTAGGGGTTGCCTCCTTGCAGGTTCACAGGCCTGTAAGATGCTTGGTTGTTCCAACTTCATAGTTCTGAGCAACTATGGAGTCTTTCACTTTTCCTACACCTTCAAGTACACCAGACCAAATACTGCTTCCTCGACAGTTTAGGTATATGTTTCTAACCCTACTCTTTCTTGATCTACTTTACCGATCACTCATTAGTGTTCGTGCTTGCTAAAGTGGGGGAAAATGTATAAGAGTGAATTGCCACCCCATGTGCAACTCCCCTTTTTGTCTTTATCCACATTAGAAAACCAAGTTCGGAGGCCTAATTCCACCTGAGCCCGCTGCTTGCATCACACTTGGTGCCTGTTTTAAGTGTCGGTGGAGGAATTTCTATCAAGGATTCCCACGTAGCATGTAGACATCTGCAGGGCACACTTACGTCCCTTACAAATTCCCACATCTGGAGCCTGCAGAGGCATTACACTTCCCATTAGGGGTTGATTTTTAATGCCCTCCTCAGCCAACCAACCCGAATATGGCCATTTCTCTTCATCTCTTCTTCAAATTCACCTCTTCCATATGCATTTCATCTTCTTCTGATCTTCTACCATCTTCTACACCTCTACCCTCTCCCTTTCCACATCTCTCTAAGAAATTATACACTCCATTCAAAGCTCTAAGTAGCTTCTTCACCATCTCTTCAATCTCCAAACACTTTACACTTCACAGCAGCAACATCGACACTCCACCACTTCAGTAGAGCAAGTGTGGAACAAAAAACCATTGCAGCAAAGGCTTGAGTTCCTCTCATTTTCTCCCCCAAGCAGCCTTGAGTGCTCTTGGTGGAGGTGGTAAGCTTTCACTCCTCTCCTCTATTACTTGGTTGAGTAGCATTAAATTGTTTCATAGTGCTTTAAGTGCTCTTTACTTCATTTCTACTTTTCTCTTTATCTATCTAGTTTTCTGTGGAGGTGGGAACACTAAAACGGGATCTGACTAAGGCAAGCCCCTATATAGCCACCCAACAATTTCTCTCTTCCTCTTGTGTACGGGTATTGAAGATACTCACAAGCTGGAAGCTTCATCACTCGTTCGGTCGTAAGTATCTCCTTCCATTCTCCTTATCCTCATCATTTATTCTTTATTTTACTTCAATTCTACTACTTTATCACATTCTGTCATTTTCCTACATTCTATCAATTCTCAAAAAGCAGATTTCTAGTTGTTGTTGAGGTATTTTCTAAGACATTCTTGTTCTCTAGTCCATATGAGATGCTAGTGCACTTCTGCAATGTCAGCACGCTGCACTATCATCTGTTGTCTATGCTAACGTCCTTTGGTCGAGAGCTTATCAGTTTGTTTAGAAAATATTTGTGACCTACTCTTTCGAACTCTAAAACTCTCGCCACTATTCCATTGAGGTAGTATAGGTAAATTCGCCCCATGAGGCTCTCTGAACAAAGAGAACTCGTGAGTAGTGAATCCCCCTATATTACACATATTGGTCACGGAATCAACCTACATTCATCTGATTAAAAATATAATCGACGACAATAAATAAAAGCCCTATTCAAGGCTAAAATATCAATAAAATGAAATGGTAATTTATTATTAGTGGCGATATTTCCCTGAAATTAATGGTAGGAATAAAATATTACTGACGAATATAATTAATATTTGTAATTATAGTATAAACTACGGGTGAATCAATTCCAATGATGCATCATTTAAAAAATAATGCATAGGAAAATTAATCGAGACAAAATTATTTTTTTATAAAAACTTGGTAATTCAGCATCCATTTTAGCTTGTACTATTCGCCATTTCTAGAGGTCTTGATTTCAACTATTCGCCAATTCACGAAGATTCTCCATTAAATTTTTCCCTGTTGGCTAGTAATACCCTAGACATAGGAGTTTCTTATCTTAAGTTAGGCCACTTGAATGTGGACCACAAATACCTTCATGAACTTCTCGTAAAGTGGTTTTAGCTTTGTTACATTCAAGACACTGAAGGAGAGTACCATCAAGACGTCATCGGTAAAGTACATTGGCTATCATGGTATGTCGAGCTGCTTGTCGAATAAAGTTTCATTTTTGGTTTCAGGATAAATCAAGAGGGAGGGTATTATCTTTTAGATAGGTGTATATTTTCTCATAGATAGAAGCATCAACTTCGACTAGATGGTATATGACTTGGGATTCGGGGTTGTCATAGGTGAGGTTAAACAGTTGTTCCACCATGAACTCATAATGGGCTCATTTTTCAAGTATTTGCAAGAGAGAAGCAATGGTAGCCAGAGCATCAGCAGCTTTTTTGTCACCTCTTGGAATCTACTCAAATTTGATCTCCACAAAGTACCTTTTGAAGTCACCAATCATTATTTTATATGGCATCAATTTATCATCCTTTGTCTGGTAGTCATCATTTACCTGGTTAATGACTAGTTGAGAATTACCATAGACATGCAACTCTATGATCTTCCACTCAACTGCTACTTTTATTCAAATGATCAATGCCTCATACTTGGATGTGTTACAAGGAAACATTAACCTATATGATCTTGGAATGGTGTGTCCTTGAGGTATGATAAACAAGATTCCTACACCTAATCCATGTTGTGTGTAAGAGCCATCAAAATATAACATCCATTGTTGTGTTGACACTGTTAGGACATCTGTGTCTAGAAATTCAATGCTCATGGGATGATATTCTGGTAATGGTGCTTCATCTAGTTGATCTGTTATGGCTTGAACCTTGATTGCTTTACTGTCCACGTACTAGATATCAAACTCGCTCAATATCATTACCCATTTGGCTAGTCTTCATGTCAAGGAAGCTTTACTGAGTAAATACTTCAATGGATCAATTTTCGCTATGAGTTTGATGGTGTGAGTCAGCATGTAATGTCTTAGTTGTTGAGTAGAAAATACTATTGCCAGATAGGATTTTTCAATAAAGGTATAATTGATATCATAACCATTCAAAGTTATACTGATATAATAAATAGCCCTTTCCTTTCTTGTAGAATCTTCATGTGTGAGTAAAGTGCCCAAAGATATCTCCATTGTTGCAATGTAGAGTAGCAATGGTTTTCCTTCAGTTAGTGGTACCAGTATGGGTGGAAACATTAGATATTGCTTGAGTTGATTGAAATTGGCTTCACATTTCTCATCCCATTTGAAAGAAATATTCTTGTGTAACAAATGATTGAAAGGATGAGTTTTATTAGCCAATTGTGTGATGAACCTCCTGATAGACCGGAATAGTCCCTATAATGATCTAAGTTGACTAATATTTTAGGAGGAATCTCCATAATGGCTTTGACCTTCATAGGATCCACTTCAATTCCTTTAGCAGATACAATATATCCCAAAATTTTAGCTGATGTCACGCCAAATACACATTTCTTGGGATTTAACCACACATTGAATTTCTCCAATCTGGTGAAGATCTTGTCTAAAATTTCCATATGTCCCTCTCTAGTGAATGAGTTTTCCAATAATTCATCTACATAGTCTTCCATAAAAGTGTGCATCATGTCATGGAAGATGGTAGTCATTGCTCTCTGATATGTGGCTCCAGCATTTTTCAACCCAAAAGGCATTACATTCCAGCAGAAAGTGCCCCAAGGACATGTGAAGGTTTTCTTATCTTGATCTTTGGGTGCTATCTTTATCTGATTGTAACTAGAAAATCCATCCATAAGTGAGAGAATTTCATGTCTAGTTGTCAAGTCTACAATGATGTCAATGTTAGGTAGAGGAAAATCATCTTGCAAGAAAGCCTTGTTGAGATCTTTGAAATCCATGCATATCCTGATGCTTTTATCTGGTTTTGAAACTGGCACAATGTTTGATATCCACTCAGCATAGTCAATAGGTCTAATAAATCCTACATCCAACAGTTTCTTCAATTCATCTTTTACCAGGAGGGCGATGTGTGGATGCATTTTCCTCAAATTTTGTTTCACTGGTTTTACTCCAGGTGGTAGTGATAAATGATGCAAGATGAGCTCTAGATCTATACCTAAGATGTTAGTGTAGGACCACAAAAAGTTTATTTTCCTCTCTTGAAATAACTTAGTGAAGTTTGGTTTCTCTTCCTCTGTCATGGATGCTACCAGATGTACAGTCTTGACTATTTCATATGTACCAACCTTGATGGATTTTGAAGGTTCAATCAGCACTAAAGACCTCTCATGATAATGATTGAGAAGAGTGTCAAATCTCCCATCTTTTGGTGCCTCGGAGAGATTTTCTCCATCAAATGCACTCTTTATTTTTACTTTTTCTTGATCTAATGCTACCATTGAATGGTTTTCACCATTAGATCCATTTTTTATATTCATTGTTTTGTAGCTGAGAGATTTGGCACTCTCCTTGTTTGAAGCTTCATTATGAGATTTGATTATGGAACGTGTTTCAGGGTTATCATAACAAAGTAAATTCACAATAGCATCATCATTTGGAAAGACTGGTATGTCAAGAAACTCATTTTAGTCCCAGACAATCAGCTCAAGGTGTATCAATGACAAGGAATCGTTAGATTGGCTAAGGTCAAAAGGGGTGAGTGTCATGATGGAAACATCATCAGAATGTCTGATAGCAATATCAAGGTCTATGATGTTACTCTCTTCTGAAGTATCTATCTCACATTAAGCATGGCCATCTTCACTTGAGTCATCTATATGTTGTGATCCAATTTCAAGTGGTCTATAACTCAGGCTCTATCCCTCCATATGTGTTGGTGTGTACTTTTGTATCACATCAATTTCCTTATCAATACAAGACTCTTCAGAGAGGGAATCCCATTCATATTCATTGGAATCCATTTTGAAACTATCTCTTAATTAGAGGATTCTCTCAACAACCTGCTACCTAGTTTCTTCTTTTGATTCTTCTTTGTATCCTAGTCCCATCTTTTCCTTTGAATTTATCACGATGGGTTGTATTGGTTCTATGATGCCTTCTTTTCTTTTACCAATAGGACCTTTTCCCTCATATCCCATATTTTCTAGGATTGTCTTCCCTTTTCCATATTGCTTTGTTTGTACATTTGAAGTGGATGCTTGTGATGCTTCATCATCTTTGTATAACCAGTTTAAAACCTCCTTTCCTTTTAATTCATCCACTAAGGTGTCTTCCCTTACAAAGGTTCCATCAAAGGGTGTGATTGGTTGTGATGATTGGTGTCTTGATGTTGAGGGCTTCCCATATGACTTAGGAGAAGATGAAATTTGTGATAAATATAAGGATTGCTCAAATGAGTATCCCCGCATTCCTTTGTCTTTCAATTGGATCTTTTCAACCTGTTTTGATAAGGCGTTGAGTTGTCTTTCATGATCTGATGGAGTAGAATTACCAATACCTTTTTCTTTTGATTGATCATTTACCTCAGGCTGATTTGATGAAGAATTTGACGTACTTTCGTTACTTGATGGAGTGGAATCACCAATAGCCTTATCCTTTGACTGGTCCTTTTTCTCAACCCACTTCGATAAGGAATTTAGTTGTATTTCATTGTTTGATGAACTAGGAATTGTAGCTTCCCCGTTGTGTGGCACAAAAGTATATTGGGTTGTTTTGAGTGTGTTGCAATGTTGGGGGTTGTTGGAATCAGTTGTAATAGTGATTTCTTGCCCATTGAAAGGAAATTTCAGACACTGATGATACGTTGAGAGCACTACTTACATCTCACAAATCCAAGGACATCCCAAGAGTATGTTGTATATTAACTCCTTGTCCAACACTTGGTAGATTATGTCTTTGACAACCAGTCTCACTTGAATTGGTAGCACAATCAAACCTTGGGAAGATCTCTCCTCGTCATCATAGGCTTTTATAGTTATTTTCCTTCTAGGATCAATAGAATTCTTTGAATATCCAAGTGCACAGACAAGCTTCAAAGTATAGATATTTTGGCTAGCTCCTCCATCTATTAGAACACATTTGACATGGTGTTTTTGGATTAAGACCTCAATGTGGAGGGCAACATTATGTGGATGGGTGATTGATACATCATCATGTTCAGAAAAGGATAAGCAGTGAGGTGCAGTCAAGTGTCCCACCATAGCTTGAAATTGACAAACTTCTAGATCATTTGGTGTTGCGGTGGCTACTAAAGCTTGCTCTAGGATTTCTTTATGGGCTGGTGAGATCTTGAGGAGTTCCAATATGGATATTTGTGCTGGTATTTTCTGTAATTGGTCAACTATGTTGTACTAAGTTGTAGGGGCAGCAGCTCCTTTTAATGTCACTTTAGTTTGCCCTCTTGTGATTGCATTGACTGGTGAATTATCTTGGTTTTCTCTAATTTTAATGACATTGATTTGATTGTCACTTGCAGCAATGTTTGTGATGAGATTTATTGGCACAATGTCATTAATTTGATGTGGTTTGGTGTTAATGTCATGGTGATGAATTTTATTTGTAATAATGTTTCTTTGGCCCTTTATTTCGATTTCCTTGGTTTGATCTTTACATACCTCAACACAATGAATGGTAGAACCATAAATATAGTTCATGTTTTTTCCCTTGGTATTTGATGAAGAGGACTCCCCTTTTTTGTAGTTTGGTAGAGGGTTCTTGAACACTCCATGATCATTGTTTGTTTGGGGTCCTTCTACAAATATGGTATTGTTATCAATCAAGTATTGTATCAAATGTTTCAATTGTGTGCAGTCATTGGTTTCATATCCTTTGTTTCTATGAAAGTCACAATAATGTGCATCATTCCACCATGGAGGTTTAACTTGTGGTTCCCAATTTATTGCCTCTAGTAATGTTATAACCTTGGCTGCAAGAAGCTCCTTTAATGTTGATTCTAATTATTGTCCCAAAGGTTTGAATCTCCTTCGATTGGAGAATTTTTGATATGGTGGCCTTCTATATTCTGCATTACCTTGATTATTGTTTTGATTGACATTTTGGTTGTTGTTTTGATTGTCGATTGGATTATTGTTTTGATTGGTTTTGGTGGTAGCTACTATTAAGTTGAATACTGGTTTTGCATTTTTTGTTTCAGCTGCACCATCATTGTTACCATCATTCTTGTTTTGTTGCCAAAAATTTGGTTTATCATTGTTGTTATAATTATTAGAGGAGCTCGATGTGTTGTTTTCATTGTAAATTTTTATGACTCCTCTTTTGACCAAAGCTTCTTCGATTTTGATCCCATTTTCAATCAATTTTTCAAAGGTAGGTGGGCAGTTTAATTCCAATCTATAGCTCATCTCATCATTTAGGTTATCAATAAATATTTCCATATTTTCCTTTTCAGGTATAGATATCTTGCAAATAACCTTCTCCATTTTTGTAGAAAAGTGAGGAATGATTCACCTTTTTTCTGCTTCAAGTTGCAAATGTCTTTCATTGTTATATCATGTTGGATGTTCTAAGAGCATTGGGTGATGAAATTGTTAACCAATTCTTCAAAGGTTTTAATTGGTGGTGCAATTTTGGAAACCCATTCAAGGCATTGTCCACCTAGGCTATGTGGAAACAATCTCATCAAGTAAGTTTCTTCATGTGCAAATTCAAGACTCATGGTTCTAAATTCCCTCATGTGAACTATTGGATCGGTTTTGACATTGTATTTATCATAGATTGGGAATTCACAATGTTTGGGAAAAGGAATCATGTTGATATCTTGATCAAAAGGATATGGGAAAATGTCTTGTATCAAGTATCGTTTTGAGGTTCCCCTTTGCATGTCAAGAATTTGTTGTTGGGGGTTTTTCATTTGATGAGTTAAGGAAACCACTTGTTTTGTATCTTGTGAATCATTTTCAGGATTTTTAGGAGGTGTTTTCAATTGATTAACATCAAATTCATTAGGAAATTTGACACCTTGTTTAGCCAACATTAGTAAGTATTTTTCCCCATTTCTTTCAAAAATCTTTTCTAAGAACTTGTGGAAATTTGGATCTTGTTCAACATGTTGGATGTCTTCCTTAGTTATTTCTTCACCTTCAATGTTGTGGATTCCATGGAAAGGATTTTCTTTAGGTTCACCCATGGTGTTTGGAGTTTCAATGTTAGGAGTTTCAATGTTTTGTGTTTCGATGTTTTGAGTTTCGAGTTCCTTTTCCTTGATTTTCTGCTTTTGTAATCTTATTTGAATAGGCATGCAAGTGTTATAATCTAACTAAACTTTGATCTTTGTTTGGAGGAGTACCAAGGATGAAAACTAAGTCAAATAGAATGAAAAATTCTATGGATGAGACTAAGTTTAATCTAATTATATAGCTTTGTTTTGTGATGAAAGGATGACAAATCCTAATGATGAAAATTAGCTTAACAATCAGAAATATGATGAGTTTGATGATTTAGGTACTTTGAGATGTTATATCTTGGTTTAGTTGGAATAATTCCACTTGTAGAGGTTAGTTTTAACAAATTTAAGACTCTATTGTGCCTGAGGAATGATTTTGGGCTGAAAAATATTCTGAATTTTGGTTGAAACTGTCAAATAGGGGATAAATTTAACTCTCGGGTTTTGCATTGAATTGATGTGCTAAAATAGAGCCTATATGCACTAAAATACTACACAGATGCGCTAAAACAGAAAATGGATGCACCAGAAAATTGTTCAGATGTGCTATAAAGTTGCCTGAATGCGTTAAAGCAGTGAACGTATGTGCCAGTATATTGACTCAATGTGCTAAAATATTTTGTGCACGCATTGGAACAGATGTTGGATGCACTAAAATATGTTGTCTATGTGTTAGAATAGAAGGTGAATGCATTGAAATATGTTGTCTATGTGCTAAAATATAACTTAGACGCATTGGAAAAAGTAGTGGATGCACTAGAACACTATATGTATGAGCTAAGATATGCTATGTATGTACTAGAAAATATTTTGTATGTGCTAAAATATGGTAGAAATGTGCTATATCAGAAAATGAATACGCTAATCTAGAAAGATCTAGTGTTTTTAGCAAATTTGTCTAGTTGTTTGGCTTTTGATCAATGAATTTGAGTGTTTCCAAGGATATATTCTTTTGACTAGTGAATTTTCTATGATTTCCACCTTGTGAAGTATGGGAATTGAGTGTTCAAATGGATGATTTTTGAATTATGACTCCAAACATAGCAACAAGTTGTCAAATAGTTGTGCCAAGCCTAGTAACTAAACATTGTGTGTGTATTCAAGAATCTAGTTTGATTCCTTTTATTTCCATAGGTATAACACAAGATAAGACAATTCAAGCACTTTTATATTCTCAAGGGTCACTTAAAATAGCATAGCCCACATCTTGAAACTATGTCATCTCACATAGCCATGTCACCCCCTAGAGGGTGCTCATGTTTTTACCTTTCCCAAGTCTTAACCAAATTTGAATCCTCCACTTTTGGCTAGGGATCTCTAATAGTTATATGGTGAGTGTCTTGGGGGAAGATTCTTCCCTCCCCTTGCACTGTGATATAGAAAGTGTTCGGAAACTAACTCAGTTGGCTTCTACACTAGAGTTCATAGTAAGGGTTTATGTTTGATGCGGCAATTGATAAACTCCCTCAAGAGACCTCCCAATCTTTAGAACAAAGGCTTTTGGATGGTTATCTTGCACACTTTCGTTGAATTCGCTTTTGATTATAGTGGGTTGGAAAACCTAGCTTTGGTTGTTCCCACTTAGGTCATTCCCATAGGGTGAGTACTTTTTCCCACTACGGAAAGCCTTCTAAAGGTGTTAACAAAGCATAAAATATTGAGTATGGCATTCTAGTCACCCAGTTAAGGGGATAGCATAAGCCTATCACTTCAAGCATGAAAGACAAGGGGTTCTTTTACCTTTTAATTAAACTAGGTTCCTAATTTAATCAAAAGAAAGAATTAAATGACTCCAACCCTTGCAAAAATCATCAGTAGTTGTATAAATTTGTCTTTGACCAGTGTATAAAAGTACTTGCAAGCAAAAAACATCAATTAGTTCTCAATATTTTAAGATTTTGCAAATTTAAACTAAAGCGCTAACACAATTATTGTATGCACTAAAACATCAATGTGCTAAAAGAACTATCTAATGCGCTAGAAAAACTAATGGATGCACTAAAAGAACAACTCAATGTGCTATAATAGATATTGAATGCACTAAAAGACTCCATGTATGCGCTAAAATGGTTGTTGGATGCGCCGAAAGAAATATCATATGCATTGTAACAAACACCGAATGTGCTAAAATATTTGTCGTATGTGTTGTAATAGAAATCAAATGTGTTGAAATATTTTTCGTATGCACCAAAAGAACTCACAATCGTACTAAAAGGTCACGTCCAGCCTGTTTACAAAAACTTTTCCAGAAAATTATTAAAAATGGGGTTGGGCTCCACGGTGGGCATCAATTTATGTATGTGTGAAATTGTGAGAGTTAGTAAATCAATAATAAAACACACAAACATCAATAAGACATATTACATTAAATATTTGATCATAAAACTAATCTAATTGCAAAAAAACAAATCTCTAAAATTATTCCATTGTTCTCTATTCTCAAGGATCCTTTAAATCATGAGTGCTCTCAAATTTTGTATATGCACTATGACTGGTTTGGATGACAACCTCAAGATATTGTAAATGCAAGAATCTAAGTTCCTACATGATATTGCATGATGCAAATGATAATGGTGATATTGACAATGGATAATGATGCTAGATTATATGATGCAAATGTTGTATACAAGCTAAGATGATAACTAAAATATAACTATAAACCAAGACATGATTCCAATCTAACATGATACAATGATGCTCAAATGATAATTCTAAATTTCTCTATGTTCACTAAATTCTCTCAATATTTCTTCATAATAAGTTTTCTCAAAGATGTGATGTAAAATGTTGTAGCATGGGCTTGTATTTATAGGATTTCCAAAGCATCTTGTGATGTGGCAGCAACCAATGGTCAAGCTTTCAACATGAATGATGAACGGTGGAGATGAAAGATGTTAGAGAGAATCATGAAGGATGTTCCCTTGACCAAGGGCAACATGCCAAATGTATGAGAGAATAAAATGTGTAACATTGCCAAGTGTCCAAAGTTTGTTTTGGAATTGGTTGAGAATAATGTAATTTAAATATTAGTCATATTTAAATAGATGTGACCTTTGATGATGTGGCCAAAAGTGTTCTAGACATGTGACTAAATTTGAATTTGGAATTATTCAAACTTAGTGAGAAGATATTTAATTAAACAAACTATTGGAATTTGTTCATTTAATTAAATTTAGAAGAATGTGGTTTAAGATGAAGAATTTAGAAAAGTGTGAACTATATAAATAAATTGAGAATTTATTTATAAGTAGATGAAATAAAAGGGGTCATTAGTTAAATAACTAGTATTTAATTAATTAATTGTCTTGACCAATTTTAGGTGTATACACTTCTAATCTTCCAAATTATGTGTTTCAAAGCCTAATTTTTATTGTTTTTCAAAGGAAGACAAACATTAAACAAATACATCGAATCATTAAATTATCCCCAACTTTGAGTGTCCTAGAAATTTGGGCCAGGACCCATTCACCAATGGGTGACTAGGTCCCCCTTCTTAGCCAAGACCCAAATTCAAATATGTTGGTGTTATTTTAACATCCAAAATTCAAATATGAAGTGTTAGCTTTTGGAATCTAATTTTTAGGAAATTGTTCAAACACCTATAAATACCTAGTCTTTTGATCAATTGAAATCTAACACACACCCACTAGAATTCAAGAGAAAATACTATTTTCAAGATCAAATCAAGAGTAGCATATCAAAGAATTATTACAAAAATTCAAGATCTAATATCATGTCAAATTTATGTTTTTATGTTACTGCTATGTGAAGGCTAACACTGTTGCAAGCATTCAAGCATTCAATCATTCAAGAAAATATATCAAGCAAGATCCAAATCCTTGAAGAGATGTGTATGACTTCAATCCTTCAAGAAATTCATTGAAGGGTGGTGAGTTGTAACATTTTATTCATTCATCATTTCCTTCCTTTCCATTAACAATTTATCATTGATATTGCCATTGTGGAAGTGAAAACACTTTCACGAGGTTTGACTAAGGAAATCCCCTATATGGAACAACATTTTCCCTCTTTTTGAATGTGTGGGTTATAGGTTGGAAGAGGATTGAAGAGATTTTAAAGATCCATTTTGCATTGGTGTATTTATTGTCATCAACCTTGTCAGCCACGAAAACTCACTTACTGAATTTACTGATGACATTCCAATGAGTTTGCAACCAAAAAATATAAGGTTAGATCCAACACCAGAGGACCCCAAAAGATGAGCAAGACACCCCTACAAGGACTCAGTGGTCATTGGAAAACCTCGTCCTTGTAGGCCTAGTAGGACCAATTTTTTTGGGCGGGTACATGTACAAGTCAACACTTTCTAGATTTGTTGGAACTTGACTATTTTGTTTATCAATTATCAAATAATTGAATTTATCATATTAGGTCATATAGTCCAACTAGATTAATAAATAAAAACCATTTCCAATTCATTCCTATCCTCAAAAAGGATGTAGTTCCAAGTCTAACTAACTCACCTTGAAGGTTGAAAGTCAATCTATGCACCTTGTTGATTTGCATCCTAATGAAATTATAGAAATTATGGAATTTACCCTAGGTTATGGATATTAAACTTAGGGTACCCACATTTTTCACATTTCAGTGTTTTCAGAGTTTGGTCTTTGATGGTAAAAAACACAAGTTGTATTTTTGTTTGAGGACATGGATTGATATGTGTGGAGACTAGGAGTCTTGTTTTCGTGAGAATTGAGTGTAGGTAAAATGATGGTGATTATTATGGTGTCATGGATATGCAAGTACAATTTAGCACTAGCATGACATGATCATGTATGTAGTGGATTGGTAGTGGTGTGATTTAGTGTTAGGAGGTTGTTTTATCTCTTGAGTGCCTATTTGGTTCCTTGACTATGTTTACACATTTCTGGACTTGTTTGAAAAATCATGTGTGGTTGATTTGTTTTTTAAGTCTTGATTTCTACATGATTATCTTCTTTGATATCTTGGCTTATAGGTTACTATTGTGATGATGATTTAGCATGTTTCATTGTTTAGAATCTATGATTTATGTAATTTTGTGGTTTGATCATCCATCTGGTTGTAATGGGATGACTCAAATATGGAATTTTCATATCCACAAGATTGATTCAATGTTGATGAAACCTTTGTCAGTTGGCCTTGTATGTGTTCATTTGTGCATCGGTATGTTGCATTGGGATGAGAGGATGGATGGATATGGTTCTTCAATAGTAATTTATTGGGAATTATATCATGTTTTTCATTTGTTATGGATAGCTTCAATACAAGGTTTAGTGTGAGCTTTTTAAAATGATGATTTAAATTTCCTTGGCTTGAAAATCTTATTTTTTCTTTGGTGTTATTGGAATTGCAATCTTGTATCATGGTTCAGTTGGAGCTTTGGAAGTGATGTGTATTTTTCACCTAGTGATGAATAATCTTCTACAATAGTTAGGTGTCATGGAAAAGCTCTTGGATTATGACTCTTATATAGTATAAGTATTTTGAAATATTGAGTTCTATTGTTAGGATATGGAACTATCTTCATGTTATTGGAGAATTTTATACTTGGTTTAGAGTACATTTTTGGTATTTTGTTTTGGTTTACTCTAGAAATTTGTTTGTGTATTGGAATGATACAAGTCTAATTGAGACTAGGATGTTTTCATTATACATGAGATCTCCTAGGAGGAGATGTTAGATTATTATGTCATGATTAGGTTCTTTATTTTATAGATGGATATTTGATAGTAATCTAGATGGTTCTCTTAGTATTAATTACATCGGTCATGTGCTTGGGAGCTTCATGATAGTATAGTGTTGCCTTTGGATCTTAGTGTAAATTGATTAGTTGTAGGTACTCATGGATACTTGGAGACTTGGGTGAGGTTGGAGTTATCTTCAAATTAGAGAGATTTGTTGAGCTAGTTACTCTTTGGAGGTTATAGCAAGAATACTGCGGATACTTTACCTGGATAAGGGCATGAGCTCGTGATGGAACTATAGAGTAGATTTTTCTTAGAGAGAGTTATGATGACATGGTTATCTTGGAGGAGCATTCTCTTTCCCCACTCTTGTTCTAATTTATTTTTAATCATTTGAGAGGTATTTTCCCATTCTTGTTTTCATATGAATTATGTTTTATGATTTGTCAAATATGGATCTTGAACTATAGATAGTAAGTTGTAGACAATTTATTTGAGGTATATTTGGCATGGTTATCTCCTTGTGCATATGAATTTTCTTATGATGTCATTTATGAGGATCATAGGAGATGTTTATTAGGTTGATTTATCAATTTTGGGAATGGATATTTTTATTTAGATCTTCCCTGGTTAGAGAGGCTTACACCCATGTTGGTTTTACATGATACATATGTTTTTGTATGATATTGAATAGTTGGGTGTTGTTGAGTCATTTTGTTTGGGGTAGTGAAGGATATCAAACTTGACATAACTTAGCACTTTGAGGTGTTAGAAGAAGGGAATGATATGATTTCAAAGTTTTCTCTCTTTATTTTATGGCTACTTTTTAGAGGTTTTGTTGGACTTGAAAGTGAACCCTCATAGCTCCCAGTGATCCTTTCCAACCAAAATTCCTATCATGCACAAGAGAAAAAATAAATGATTATTCTATGCAACCAAGAGAGGAAATAAATTGATCCATAAAAGTAATTGATTATGTGCTATGAATTAATTTGAATTAATGATTATAATGTACAATGAATGCTTATAAAATCATAAAAGAAAACCATAGATAAGGATTGCATTACATCAAGTGACAAGTGTCTTAATCTCATGCAATGAGACAAATAGACCTATAATTAGCCCAATATAATAATAAAAAACACTCCTAAGATTAGGTTTAGTGAATAAAATAATAAGGGACTTAATAATTAATTAATTATTAAATGATGTCCTAATTACTCCAACACCCCCCTTAAGATCAACTTAGGGATAAGCTATTGTGATAGGGCGAATATGATCGTTAAAATATGAGCAACAAACTAAATAGAGTGAAAATAACAACTAAAAACACCCTACACTTCAAGATTGGGAAAATGATGAACTCAACAACATAAAAATGGAACCTTTTACCTTGTAGAGTTGTTCTTTTGTTGGCTCTTCGATTGTGGATGAGATGTATGCTCCTTGATGGCAAGTAGATGCAAGATGTGAAGTATGAGATACAAGATAGTTGGACAAAATGGATGCAAATGGCTAAGTGTAGATTGAGAAATAAAATTGCAAGAGTTTGGCTAGCAAAATGATCTCCCCAAAATGAGAGAAAAGAGGGGGTATTTATAGAGATTTTAGAAATCTCTAGGGAAATGGATGGCCAAGATTGAGCCATCAATGATCAAGATGTAGGGCCAAGGTGAGTTGAGAACTCACAAGCCCTCACATCTTGACATGTGGCATGTGATATAGCCCTAAAAGGTGAAGTGGACATGAAGTGGAAGGATAGTACATGACATGGAGGGGGTACAAAGTACCTTGGGATTGGACAAGATCTCCTCATAAATGAGGTACTTGTCCCTATGTGGGTGAGAGGACATGTGAGGAATTAACAATTCCTCAAATATCCTCATGGGGAGAGGGGAAAGAATAAAGAATAGAGAGAGGACATGTGGGAAGAAGTGAAGGAATTAAAAATTCCTTTTGAGTGCATAGGGGGTTTAAAGTGTGAATTAAAAATTCACATGGGGAAGTGGAGTGCCTTGCCCAAAAGGAGAAAGCCTTTAATAAGGTTGACCAAGGACACATGTCATAAAGGACATGGGGAAGAGAAAAGGAATTTAATATTCCTTGAAAGATGAGAGTGGAATTAAAAATTCTTCAAAGGACTTTGGGAAGACAAAAGGAATTAAAAATTCCTTGGGGGATGGGAGGAGTTGACTAAAGGGGGTGATTAGGCAAGTTGATGAGGGGTTAGAGGAAGGTTAGGTGGCTAAGAAAGATTAGAGGCCAACTTGCAAAAGTTGGAGGATGTGACACCTCCTAATCAAGGATTAGGCATGTGCACATCCTAATGATGAGATTAGAAGAAGGATTAAGATTAGGTAATAAAATATGGAGGATGTGACATGAGGAGGAATTAAATAAATGTGATATTTATTTAATTCATTTGATGAAGAGGAAGGTATTTAATTATTTAACTAGATACCTTAGGGATTAGAACTTTAGAGGGATTAATTAAATAATAGTGATATTACTTAATTAATGCGGATAAGGTGATGTTTAGATGAAAAGGGATAAATTTGGATAAATTAAGTGTCCAAATTTAGGTGTCTACATTTTTCCCATCTTTGAGATGGTGTTACGAAGTAGCGTCATTTCAAAGAATATTAAAACATATAACCTAGAAGAAGATGGTTAGATTGGGAAAGATGCCCCAATCATTCAAAGAAGTGATTAGAAAGGAAGATGATGGGGGTGAAGATGAAAGTTATGGATTGAGGATGCCCCCTCGAGAGGACATCGGGGTTCAGGAGAACACGGGTGTGCTCTCGTAGTGGATGAGATGATGCAAAGTAATGGGCAAGAAAGGATGAAAAGGTAATAGGAGATTGGGAGGGGAGCATGATGAAGGATGAATGGATGGGGGATACATGCAAGAGGATGGAATGGAAAGTGAAATGCAATCCAAATGCAATTCGCCATCGTCGGAGCACTGATTTTTGCTATAATAGAAGACATGATACACCAAGGTATAAAGGACCAAGGTAGATTAGTGTCTAATGCATGAGACAAACACAACAAACAAGAAGGCTATCCCAACACCCCAAATTCATGATGACCTTGGTCGGGCCAGGTATTGGTATAACTACAAGCACACAAGGATGCCCCAACATAACACAAGACCTCAGGGATCTTGGTGGGTACTACGTGGGACAACCGAGAAGACAGAAAAGATCAAGATACACCCCTATGTTGACTAGTAAAAGCACACCATGATATGATGGATCAAGGTGACCATGACAAGTGATGATAGGGAGCTCAAATGATAAACAAAATCCAAAAGCATCAAAATATCACAATCAATTTCAAACATCCTTTGCCATAGGATCAATCAAGGGGATGGATGGGATTGATGAGGTCTGTTAGGAAGGATGCATCCTGTTGAGACCGATGATGGATACTAAGTTAAAAGATTGATATGACGCAGGATATTCAAAACTGATTGGATTTGATGATACAAGTGAATCTCATTTGTTAAGATCCAGCTAGATAAGGGTGTAGCTTGACGATGTGACATGAGAGACATGACACAAGAGACATGACACAAGACAGGAGATTAACACATCCTAGCAACCTAGGGGCTCGGGGGCCGATCAAAGATTAGCCTTGCCTATGTGGAAGCATAGAGCCCTCGTAGTTCGATAAAAGGTTGACGATAGACCATGATGGATATTTTGATGGATGACCAAGATAGGATGGAGAACAGGAGAAAAGTGGACAATATAGATCGATGATGGATGGAACCCCGAGGGCAGATTAAATGATCAACCTTTCCTACATGAAAGCGCAGGGGCAACGTAGTTCGACAGAAGGTCAAAGACAAGTGATGGATGAAAGATGATGAGATAACCCTAGATAAGGGGATAAAATGATTGGACCGACATGATGGGACAAGATAGACCTATTGGATTGGATTGGAGGATAGTGACTATACAAAGCTCAGGGATGGGATATTTATCCAAATCATCAAAGATGAAGTGGGCGGATGACATGCCATATAGATGAATGATGAAGTGATAAGATAGATGATGTTGGATTGTATGGGGAGTAGCCAATGACAAGGGATTAAGAGATGTAATGTGGATAGAGATAAATGGATAGGAATATAATGATGGGGAGAGGGAAGGGATGTTATGATGGATGGGTAGGGGGATAAGGATAGGGAGGTCAAAAGGATTATGGGGAGCGATTAGAAGATAAGGATGGGGAGATGGAAGGGATGCTATGATGGAATGGATGATTTCTCAAAGGACTACATTACAAAGGAAGATAGATTCCCCCACTCTAGATATGTCATGTGCGAGGAGGCATGAAGGATGCAATAGAGAAGGATAGGAAAATAAAGGAGTGAGATGGATGAAGATAGGATGCATGGATAAGGAAGGGAGATTGAGGGTGAATGATAGTTGGAATAGTTTGTGGATGAGGGGAATGTATGCTAAGAGGTGTCCAAAACATGCTTATATGTTTGCCCCATTGTTATCAAGATCACAAGGAGGATGGAAGGATTGGGATAAATAAGATATTCCAATCAGGATGTGTAAGATAGGCACGATGGAGGGGATGGACGAAAAGGATGTATAGCAAGAAGATGGGTGCATAGCCGAAAGCGTAGCAGGTAGCACAGCGGATGGAGGGAATGCATATCAAGAAACTGCCCCCAAGTGCAGATGGGGATTTATGCATGACGCCTATTTGCCAGGTTTTCATCATGGTACTTATCCAAGGTGCTTTTTTGCCAAGTTTTCACCATTGGATGGATTATTTCTCTTTACTATTTTACTTTTTTTTTTTTTTTTAGTTTTTGACTTTTCTGGATTTTTGGATAACATGTGGAAGGAGATGGATAAGGATAGGGAGGCAAATAAGTGGTTTTAGAAGACATACGATAAGGATATGGGTGAAGGACTCAAGCATCAAGTTCTATATCAGGTATTAAGAGCCCATGTTCGAACCGACTATTGGTTGTTGGTACAATCTTATGAGGATAAATGGATTATGCAAGAGGATGAATTAGAGGGATTTGATGGGGGAGATACGTGGGATAATGGGTGGGATGTTGGAAAGTGTATGGATGGAACGATGGGGTGGATATGTGATGGGGAGCTGTGTTTAGGACCAACATTGGCACATGTGGTGGTGGATGTGAAAAGATAAAAGGATTAATGGAGGAGACGAAATAGTGTATTTTGGGACATAGGGACCCAAAATAGATGTAGGAGAGGGTGGATGAAAAGGATTAGCTTTTGGATGAGCAACTTTGGATGTTCTTACAGATTTTTCATTTAATGGCATTGTGTCTTTTTGCTTTGGGATCCACACAATTTTGATCTTTTCTTTGGTGGCTCTTTGCGAGCTATAGATTTGATTTTGATTTTGGATTTTGTTTTTCTTTTCTTTACCATGTCTTTTAGAGGGGACATGGGAATTTTTAGATTCATGTGGGTGTTTAGATTTATGCATTTTTCCTCTGGCATCCAAAGTGCTCGTACTAGCAATGGGATGGGTGTGAGAAGATGGATGATGTGGAGTGATGGAGGTAGGATTATGAGGATTACATGTAGATGGAGAATGTGTAGGTATGTGCCTTTGTTGATCCTAATTTGGATGTTTATGATGGATGACATGGATGGGCGTTGGATGGATAAAAGGATGAGATGGAGGAGGTGATTTTGGGATATACAGACCCAAAGTAAATGGAGTGGGTGGAGGCACATAAGAACCCAAGATGGATGGAGTAGATGAAGGATGGGATATGGTGGATGGAGGGATGTAAGGACCCAAGATGGATGGAGCAGATGAAGGAGGAATATGGATGGTTGTTTTGAGGCAGCACATAGGAGGAGGAGGATTGCAAAGATATGATTTGGTGGACATGAAAGAGCCAACATTTCTTTTGGAAAAGGCCTGAGGATTTCTAGAGCTCAACGTGTTTGGATTGTGAGTCTTGGGGAATAGATCCAAGACCTTGCATGCAGATTTGCTCTTTGACTTGGATGGGCTCTAAAATACCTTGCTTGTGAAGGCCTAGACCTTTTCCTTGATAGTTCATGTTCTTGAGCATTCGATCCATGATAGGATTTTTGTTATTCTGAAAACATGACGCGAGTCCATTATTAGGCGGGGGATGATGGGTGGTATATACACTATGTTTTTCTTCCGCAAGGAGGCCACCATGGAAGAATGTGAGAGTACCAAGGGATATGTGTCAAGGGGGAGGCACTTGCGGGGATGATGGGGGGACCCTGAAGGGACAGGCATTTGGATGGTAATGGAGAGGGAGTAGGGATATGATAGGATCTGATTTTGTGGTAGTGGGCCTGCGATGGAGATGGAGAGGGAGCGAAGGGATCTTACTGTCAAGAGGATCTTGGGATGGAATGACGGGGACCCGTGGATCTGTATGTGACTAGATGGGATGGTAGGATCTTGATCCGGGGAGGACAGTGCTGGCTGCCGGACTGTGCCTGCATGACCTCCATCGTGGTGCGGGAGGCAGATAATGGAGTCATGGGGGGACTTCTTCTGCTGGGGAAGATTGAAGGATGGAGGATTCAAGATATTCCTAGGAATGGATACTAGGAGTTGAAGAAGTGGATTGGATTTGGGTGTCGTCGATAGGTTTGACGGCTCTCAGAGTAGGGGGTGGGTGTTCAATGGATTTGGTAGATGTGATGGTAGGAGATGGGGACTCAGTGGATTCAGAGGATGTGATGGTAGGAGATGGGGACTCAGCGGATTCAGAGGATGTGATGGTATTATCAATGATAGGTGTTGGATGGAGAAGGGTCTCGTCACTAACGACCATGGATGATGGGTTGGGATGGCATGGTTCCATGACTACAATGTGTGGAGTGGGGGATGTTTCCTTTGTTATAAGTCCTTGGGGAAACTTGAATACGCTAGGCTGAGATGGCGAGGTGGGAGTGGATGAAGGTTTATGGATTAGTGGACTAGGATTGGATGGAAGATTAAGACTGGATGGAGGATTAAGGTAAGGATATGGGCATGGGGAATTAGGATAGGATGACATGGACGGTGGATCATTGGTAGAAGATATGGGCGGCATGTTGTAATAAAGTTATTGGGATGGTGGATTAGGATGGGAAGATGCAGGTGTTGGATTAATATAGGGAGATGCAGATGTTGGATTAGGGTAAGTTGGTGGGTGTGTTTGACTAGGATAGGAAGGTGTGAATGTAGGATTAGGTTGAGCAGATTGGTATGGGAGATTAGGGTAGTGGGTGCATGTGGATGGGGGATCAAGATAGTGGTATGGTGACGGAAAACTAGGATAAGGGGATGATGTAGGTGAAGGATATGATGGATATGATGGACATCCCTTGTCAAAGGTAGCATAAGGAGTGTGATTAGGAATAGATGAAGACATGATGGGACAACTTGATGGGGTAATTGGGTTTTAGAATGTGGGTGGAGAAAGCTTACTCGCAATGATAGTGTCAAGGGGATCTATGTCATATACCTCTTGATCAACAAGACTTTCATTATCATTGTTGACATAATTAGGGTTTCCCTTGACCACTATTGATGGAGGATAAGAATTCATGATGATGAAAGGATAAAGATGATGGATAAAGATTTTGGATGGAAATGGACAAAAGCCCAAATCGGGATTTAGGACAAGCTCGAATTGGGATTGGATTAAAGCTGACAATTGGACTAGATTATCAAAGGATGATTACGACACCGAATCTGCTTCGAGATGGAAGTAGATTGATTGGGTCGAAGGTGATTGGATAGGGATGCGATTGGATTGGATTGATTGATTGAAAGATCGAAATGATGGATTGGATAGGATGATGAAAGGGACTGTGAACCCCGTTCAAAGATTACCCTAGGTGACGTAGGCTGCTGATTGATCAGATCAAAGGATGAATGGATGATTGCGGCACCGAATCCACTTTGAGATTGAAAATAGATTGATTGGGCTGACAATGATGATCAACTACGATGGATGAAAATCCTAAGAGGATGTTGATGATGACGATCAGATCAGATACTTAGGTCAATTTGGATAATAACCCAGGACGAAGTTTAGGGGATTTGGATGGGGAAAACGATGATTTTATTGGAGAAATGGATGATAGAAATGGATGAACATTTGCTCAGAATGAGCAAATGAATGATTAGAATGATAGGATGAGAGTTCAAAATGATGAAAGGATGTGTTGAATGGATGAATGTTTACTCAGAACGAGTAAACGGATGAGCGAAATGATAGAACGATAGTTCAAAATGATGAAAGCATGTGTTGAATGGATGAATGTTTACTCGGAACGAGTAAACAGAGAGAATGGTAGGGTATACCCCCCTCAAGGAGGCAGATGGTCAAGGAAAAGGTGCCCAGGCCAACTTCTCAAAAGTATGAAGTGGTATATATCATCGGAAAGAGCACAAAAAAATGAGAAGAACTGCCTTTGAACGGAGTCAATCGGATAAACAGTGTGGAAATGGCGGCCCCAAGAAGAAAGAGCAGAAGGTCAAATCTGCCACAACATAAGGTCTGGTCCGCCACCAGAGGTCAGGTCCGCCATCGGAGAGGTCAAGTCCGCCACTGGAAGGTCAGGTCCGCCACCGAAGAGGTCAGGTCCTCCACCGGAAGGTCAATTCTACCACCGGAAGGTCAAGTCTGCCACCGAAGAGGTCAGGTCCTCCACCGGAAGGTCAAGTCCGCCACCGGAAGGTCAGGTCCGCCACCAGAAGGTTAGGTCTGCCACCGAAAGGTCAAGTCTGCCACCGGAAGGTCAAGTTTGCCACCAAAAGGTTAGGTCTGCCACCGGAAGGTCAGGTCTACCACTGGAAGGTCAAGTCCGCCACCAGAGGTCAGGTCTGCCACCGGAGAAAAAGTTGCTCAAAAGTATAAAGTGTTATATGTCATTGGAAAGAGCACGAAAAAATGAGAACTATTTTTGAACGGGGTCAATCGGATAAATGGTGTGGAAATGGCAGCCCCGGGAAGAAAGAGTAGAAGGTTAGGTCCGCCATAGCATGAGGTCAGGTCCGCCATTGAAGAAAAAGTTGCTCAAAAGTATGAAATGTTATATGTCGTTGGAAAGAGCACAAAAATTTGAGAAGATTAGTGCTCGAACATAGGAAAACGGACTTATAGTGTGTAAATGGCAGGGCATATATGGTTGTCTGTCAGGGAAAATCCGCCACAGCATGAGGTCAAGTCCACCATAGCATGTGGTCAAGTCCACCACAGCATGAGGTCAGGTCCGCCAAGGGATAAGTTTAAGCTTGATTTCTTGATGGATGAGTAAGGTAAAGGACCCAAAATATAGCAAACATCAATAAAAAGATTTGGCTAAATTGAAAATGACTGTTTTTGCACAAGAAAGACAATTCAGACAACACAACCCTAAGATTAGTAGAAACGGGTATGGCCAACAAAGTCTTCTACTCTAGGATGAACATGGTTGCTAAGGAGTCCTCGATATACACCTGGTACTTGAGGCCCAAACCGTGAACACCAACCCATTACAAGCATGATTTGGGAACCTTAGCAAGATACTAAAGGCTCGGACCAACTCTTCACTTCATCCCGACACTTCGCCAATTACAACGTGGTTGGATTGAGGTACAGCTTTCGCTCTCCCCCCTTTATATACCCCGCTAGTACACATGGTTGGAATCGTCCCTTGGGGTGATGAAATCCCCAAGCAGGTCCCACTAAGAACATGAAAATAGGGTGACTCAAAGGACTTGGAAAGCTACGATTTCTCATCACCTAGGATCGCAAAATGGCACAAGGGGATTAGATAAGTCAAATAGCCTTCCACAAGCATGCCAAACAAGGTTTGTTGACCCCTCTAATTAAACTATGTGCCTAATTTACCAAAGGACAATTGGTAAAAACTTAAAATTTCACCTTCGGAAGGTCAGGTCCGCCACCAGAGGGTCAGGTCCGCCACCGGAAGGTCAAGTCTACCACTGGAAGGTCAGGTCCGCCACCGGAGGGTCAGGTTCGCCACCGGAGGGTCAGGTCCGCCACCGGAAGGTCAAGTCCACCACCGGAAGGTCAGGTCCACCACCGGAAGGTCAGTTCTGCCAACAGAGAGGTCAGGTCCGCCACCGGAAGGTCAGGTCCGCCACCGGAGAGGTCAAGTCTGCCACTCTATAACCTAAACCTGCAAAAATGCCAAAAATAGCAAACGTGAAAGAAAAAGACCCATTTGTGGGTCCCACTGGGCGTGCCAAAAATGTGATAGGTCGAATATATGCATTAGAAAATGAACAACAAACTAAAGAGTGAAAATAACAACTAAAAACACCCTACACTTCAAAATTGGGAAAATGATGAACTCAACAACATAAAAATGGAACCTTTTACCTTGTAGAGTTGTTCTTTTGTTGGCCCTTCAATTGTGGATGAGATGTATGCTCCTTCATGGCGAGTAGATGCAAGATGTGAAGTATGAGATGCAAGATAGTTGGACAAAATGGATGCAAATGGTTAAGTGTAGATTGAGAAATAAAATTGCAAGAGTTTGGCTAGCAAAATGATATCCCCAAAATGAGAGAAAAGAGGGGGTATTTATAGAGATTTTGGAAATCTCTAGGGAAATGGATGGCCAAGATTGAGCCATCAATGATCAAGATGTAGGGCCAAGGTGAGTTGAAAACTCATAAGCCCTCACATCTTGACATGTGGCATGTGATACAGCCCTAAAAGGTGAAGTGGACATGAGGTGGAAGGATAGTACATGACATGGAGGGGGGTACAAAGTACCTTGGGATTGGACAAGATCTCCTCATAAATGAGGTACTTGTCCCTATGTGGGTGAGAGGACATGTGAGGAATTAAAAATTCCTCAAATATCCTCATGGGGAGAGGGGAAAGAATAAAGAATAGAGAGAGGACATGTGGGAAGAAGTGAAGGAATTAAAAATTCCTTTTGAGTGCATAGGGGGATTAAAGGGTGAATTAAAAATTCACATGGGGAAGTGGAGTGCCTTGCCCAAAAGGAGAAATCCTTTATTAAGGTTGACCAAGGACACATGTCATAAAGGACATGGGGAAGAGAAAGGACTTTAATATTCCTTGAAAGATGAGAGTGGAATTAAAAATTCTTCAAAGGACTTTGGGAAGACAAAAGAAATTAAAAATTCTTTGGGGGATGGGAAGAGTTGACTAAAGGGGGTGATTAGGCAAGTTAATGAGGGGTTAGAGGAAGGTTAGGTGGCTAAGAAAGATTAGAGGCCAACTTGCAAAAGTTGGAAGATGTGACACCTCCTAATCAAGGATTAGGCATGTGCACATCCTAATGATGAGATTAGAAGAAGGATTAAGATTAGGTAATAAAAGATGGAGGATGTGACATGAGGAGGAATTAAATAAATGTGATATTTATTTAATTCATTTGATGAAAGAGGAAGGTATTTAATTATTTAACTAGATACCTTAGGGATTAGAAGAACTTTAGAGGGATTAATCAAATAATAGTGATATTACTTAATTAATGCGGATAAGGTGATGTTTAGATGAAAAGGGATAAATTTGGATAAATTAAGTGTCCAAATTTAGGTGTCTACAGCTATAAAAAACTTGATGTAGCAGTCAATTATGGATGCATGGATGGGTCCCAGATACAAGTACTAATGAGGTAACCATGTAAAAATAAATGAATCTCTCATAACTAGATAAAAGGAGAAAACCACATGGGAAAAACTCCTCTCCAAAAAAAGAGGAAAAGAAAAACTAAACTAGAGAAAGAAGGATCAAAGGAGGACTCAATGTGAGTCCCCAAGGACTGCTTCTATCTCACAAGTACAATATATGTGTCCCTAGTAGGAGAGACAAAATGAGGATATTAATCCTATCTCACATGCCAATTGGATGCTTGAAGACAGAATATGATTCACTACCTACAAACAACATTTCTTCCCTTAGGAAGAAATAGATCCATTGGTGATTAGAGAATTAAATCCAAAAAGATGGGTGAATCAAGAATCCAAATGATGTGTGTCTCTAAAAACTAATCACGTATCCACATATCAGAAAGTGATGATATTGATCCAAGATCCTGTAAAGGCTAATGGAGAACAAGCTCCAAAGATGATGAAGATGGTGGGCCAACAACTTTGATGTGGCTATCAACAAAGAGGAGATGAATATCCTCAAAATAATCCTCCAAATATGCAATGTAGGAGTCTACAAAAAAATTGATATGTCTGCAAGATGTGAATCCCATGTAGCTATTTCGAGAAGATGTATGTCTTGTTGTATTGAACTAATAGGGGTCAAAGATGTGGTGATGTCAAACTGATCAAGAAAAACAAAATATGATGATGTAGTCTTGATCTAAAGAGTGGGAATATGAAGACAAGTCTATGAACCATCAAAACATGCACGATCTATGATATACTCAAGCTCCTTTAAATTTTCATCATCAAATGGTATGTAATCTACATTTTCTAGAGAGGGATGAGACAATTATAGTAGGATCCTCTAGGTATGGAGAGATATGAGGGTCTCCACAAATCTCCCAAATTTGTGTCTAAATTTTGGAGGGATATTCAATGTTTGATACAAAACACAGTGTTAGGATCAACACTAGAACATATAACCCCTATAACATGATCACTAATAATACCCCACGTTGATAAGCTCCCTAGTATGGTTGGTGTAGGTATGAGTCCATATATAGATAAGGAAAAATATCAAGCCACCTAAGATGTGTTAAGATTCCATTTTGCAAAGACTCATAATTATCCCTTTCCAAGTTGATCACAAAAGGATGAACAAAAACCCATGATACTCACTCAAATGAAAAAAATTAGAGACTAATAACATCAATATTATAAAGTGGATTGAAAGATGTCATCCAACATAAATAGATCCTTTCTAGGTGCCAAGATGTCCATGTAATTAAGTAGAATGTGAAATCACAAAATACCGAATAAAATGTACCTAGGGTAGATTCTAGAAAAAGTGCATGATAGATCTAAAGAGCTCTAAAATACTTTTCCAATGCCACTTGAATCATGAAAATTGAAACTACAAGAAAAAATTTATGAGCTCGAAAGTGAAAAATGAAGATCCAACTTTGACTAAGAATAACAAGAACCGTCTACAAAATCTAATGATGAAACCTACACCATTGGAAATTTCTTAGAACTAGCTTTCTGATGATATCTCGTTTACCCAATTTCGACATTGTATGCCCAAGTTATGCCAAAATGAAAAAAATAGATCCTTTAGGAAAATTAAGGCTTGGAAGGGGGCAAGGGACGTCTATAAAACTGGCATCATGTTGATGTCATCATGATGTCAGCAAGAATATTCATGGAATATTCCCTAGTCTATTGATAAAATATTCTAATTACCTGAAAAATGTGCAATCGTCGATATATTTTGATTTCTATTGGAATATGATGTTTGGGTCCTTTCATTGGTCAGAATTGAAGAGGTCATCAAAATCTTTGTTGTGGATAGTGTTGCAAGTATGAGTGAGTTTGGTGGTGTTTTCATTGATGTCAACACAATATAGGCTGTTGCAAACAAAGGAAATAAGTGATTATAGGTTGTGCATGTATAGTTGAGATATTGTAGTGTTGTGAGTACATGGAGCTATCTTTATGGTGTTGCAAGTGTGCTAATATGATGAGTTACCAAGTGATTTTGAGAAATATTGAAGTCAGAGTTGTGTGTATGTTCAGAATGTGCTCTCCTATGTTGATCCTATGCTTTTGCAGATCTAAAGTGTTGTTTACGGGCATCATTGGGTGATATATCCTGGATTGTAGCTTTGGGTTTGTTGAAGTGTGAAAGTTGTTTTCACTGGTGTGTGAACTGGTTTGATAGAGTTGTTTGTCTGTGGACTAGGAGAAATGTATCTACTCTATATTCCTTTGCTGGTTTGTTTTAGGTCTTGTAGATCTGGTAGAAGGATTGTAATGGTGTTATCTATGTTCTATAAAAGGTTTTCGCGGTTTGGTGCTCCAAAAGACGTGTTTCAGTATTATTGTGTGTGTTTGTACAGTCTGAATGGACTAATGGAAAGTGTTTTGAGTACGAAGGTTGTTGCATTTGTTGCAGATGAATTTAAAGGCATCTAAGATGTGTTCTAGTGCATGGTGAAGCATGTTATGCGGTCTGCATGTTATCTTCTTGTTGCATAAATGTGTACTTAAAATTTCATTTGTGTTTTCATTAGGTTTGGTCAACCTAGTTTCTACACGTCATGCAAAGGATAAGTATTGATTGAGGAAGTGTGTGATTGATCCAAGATATTGTTTTGGGTCTTGGTTAAGTGTTGGTTTTGGTCCACTCTCATTCTCTTCCACCGTGGGAATGTTGAGTTGTCAACCTAATTTGAATTTTTAAAATGAAGAATGTGCAGCTGACCTTGGAGAAAGTTTCTAAGGTTGAAAATGGTATAAATACAAGTTGAGATGTTATGATTCAGATGAGATATGCCACAAGTTTGAGAATCAAGAGTGTGTGAAAGTGAATTAAGGAAATAGTACTTTAATTTGTTAGATTCTTGAAAGTAGTGAGTTGATAGTGTCTGTAATTTTCTTATCAAGGCTATGAATTTGTTAAATTTGTTGTGGTGTATCTTCTGTTTCATTGAGAAAGTTTTATCTGTGTAACATTCTTATTTCTATCTTTTTTGTATCTATAGGTAGTGAGCCTCCTTTTTGGAAAGTGAGTCCTATCTATAGGCAGTGAGTCTCCTTTTTGGGTAGTGAGCCTCTTTGCAATCAATTTTGGAATTACTTTATATTGTCAGTTAATCCTCACTGTGGTTTTTCCCTTATTGGGTTTTCCACATAAATCTAGTGTTTCTTGTGTTGATATTGCTTTCTATTATCTGTATTTCATTTTCATACTTAATAATAGAATAAAGTGGATGTGAATTTGATAAGTGTTTGAGATTTGTGATTGTTATTGGTGACAACTAATTCACCCCCCCTCTTAGTTGTCTTGCACCTTTCAACAATTGGTATCAAATCTTTGGTTCCTCAGAGAAGAGCTTAACCGTTTGAGGTAGATCCGATGGTGCACAAATTGTCAATCCATGTGTTTGATGGATCTGACTATAGTTACTAGAAAGTACAAATGAGAGGTTACTTGAACTCTCTTGGTTACAAGACTTGGAAAGTTGTTGGGACAAAATATGTTGCATCGGAAATTGGTCCTTCTTCTGTAGATGATATTTATGCCTATGAGGAAAATGAAAAAGCAAGGTATGTAATCCATAATGATTTATCTAAGACTAAGCAGACATAAGTTATTTCTTTGGTCATTGCTTACGAAGTTTGGAAAAATTTGGAAGACATCTATAAAGGAAATGATAGAGTCAAAATTTCAAAGAAGCTAATAGCTGAGCATAGATATCAGAACTTGAAAATGGAAGAAAGTGAAGATATTGTAAGCTATTTTTAGAGGGTTGATATTGCAGTAAATGAATTCAAAAATCAAGGTGGTACTCTAACAGATGAAGATGCAATGGAGAATATTTGGATGACTCTACCAAAGAGTTATAGTGATAAAGTCTTATCCATTGAGGAAGTGTATGATCCTAATAATTTCACTAAAGAACAACTATTTGGTACCTTGACCGCATTTGAAATAAAGAAGTTTGGAAAAGAAAAGGAGAAAATAGAAACAACCTTCAAAGCCACTAAGACAAAATATGATCTGGATAGTGAAGGTTCAAAGGAGTTGGAAGCAAATTTTACAAGGAAATTGAAGAAAGGTATTGGAAAATACAAAGGTATGTTACCTTTTAAATGTTTCATTTGTGGAAATATTGGTCACTATGCTTCAAGATGTCCAAATAGAGATGTACACAAGAAGAGAAAAAACAATAAAGACAAAACGGATAAGAAGTTCAATAAATTGTACTATGTTAGAGAAGATATTGGAATTTCTGATAATGAATCTGATTTTGAGGGTGATAATGATGAATGCTTGTTTCTAGCCTTAGAAAATAAATCAGCATCTACTAACAATGGAAGATGTGCAATGGAAAGTGGTCCAGAGAACAGGAAGAGATGGAAGGTACTCTAGTTATTGCCTTTCATGCTAGACAAGATGAAGACTATTGGGTGATTGACAGTGCTTCCTCAAATCACATGACCGGAGATAAAAGTAAGTTTACTAAACTTGAAAAGTATGGTGGTGGATTAGTCATGTTTGGAGATGATTTTGCTGCAAATATTGTTGGAAAAGGAACAATATTTTTGATGGAAAACATAGTACTGATGATGTCTATTATGTTAAGGACTTAAGGCATAATCTCTTGAGTTTTGGACAAATGTGTAACAAAGGATTCAAGCTTTTGTTTTAGGACAATACTTGTGAAATTAGAAAAGGGTTTGGAATTGTGGTTGTTGTAGGAAGAAGAACATATGGAAACATTTATCAACTTAATGGTGTTGATGTTCAGTTCCTTGTATCTAAAGTTAATGAAATTTGGCTATGGCACCGGAGGATGGGACATGTAAACTTTGATAATTTTATTAGGAATAGTTCAAGAGATGTTCTCTTGGACCTGCCTAAAATCACAAAGCCTACCAATACTATTTGCAGAAGTTGTTAGCTGGGAAAACAAACGAGATGTATATTTAAAGGAAAAGATCAATCAACTACTAGAATGATAGAATTGGTTCATATAGACCTCTATGGACCCACAAGAATAGAGAGTCTTAATGGTGGCAGGTATTTCATGCTTCTGATTGATGATTATTCTAGAATGACATGGGTTACTTTAATTAGGGAGAAAGCTCAAGCTTTGGATAGATTCAAAGTGTTCAAGGATATGGTAGAGAATGAAGTGAGCCTAAAAATCAAATGTTTAAGGTATGATAGAGGTGGATAATTCACTTCCAATGAGTTTAATACATTTTGTGAAGAGCATGGCATAAAGAGGCATTTTTCTGCTCCTAGAACTCCTTGGCAAAATGGAGTTGTTGAGAGGAAGAATCGGACTATTCAAGAGGCTGAAAGGACTATGATGAAAGAGGAAATTTTACCTAATGTATACTAGAGAGAAGAAATCCACACTAATGTTTATTTTCTTAACAAAGTTCAAATCAAAGGTAACAATACAAAGACTCCTTATGAGCCATGGACTGGAAAAATTCCTACTATTAAGTACTTTAAGGTGTTTGGAAGTAGATGTTATATTAAGAGAGATTATAAGAACCTTGGAAAGTTTGATGCTAGACATGTGATGAAGGTAATTTCCTTGGATATTCAACTAATAGAAAAGCTTATAGATGCTTCAATAAAAGATTGAGGAAAATTTTTGAGAGTGCAAATGTAAAAGTTGATGAAGATATGCACAGGCTAGTTGAAATAAGTGAAGTTGAACTAGATGAACCTATCTGAGGAAAAGTACAAGAAGAGAATAAGGAAAAAGAAGAACATATTGAAGAAGAAGAAGAAGCTCCAAAACTTGCTCCTAAGACCCCAAAATATGTACAAAAAAATCATCCTAAAGAACAGATAATTGGAGACAAAAGTGAAGGTGTAAAGACAAGAAGTAAAGTGGTAGAAACTAAGGTAAATCTATGTTTACTTTCCAAGATAGAATCTAAAACAATGTGTGAAGCATGCAAAGATGAAAATTGGGTTAGAGAAATGAAAGAGGAGTTGCAACAGATAGAGAAGAACCAGACATGGGAACAAGTTCCTAGACCAATAAACAAGAATGTAATTTGTACAAAATGGGTGTTCAAGAATAAGTTGAATGAGAATGGTGAAGTTGTAAGAAGAAAAGCAAGGCTTGTGTGCAAAGGTTATTCACAGGTTGAAGGAATAGACTTTGAGGAGACATTTGCTCTGGTGGCAAGAATGGAGGCTATTCGGATGTTTTTGGCTTTTTTTGCACACAAAGATTTCAAGTTATACTAGATGGATGTTAAGTCTACATTCTTGAATGGAGAATTGGAAGAAGAAGTCTGCATGGAACAACTAAAGGGATTTTAGTTATCAGATAAACCGAACATGGTCTGCAAGTTGAAGAAGACATTGTATGGACTTAAATAGGCTCCCAGAGCATGGTATGCAAGGTTGGATAGATATTTGACACAAAAAAGATTCAACAAAGGCTCCACAAATAGTAATCTCTATTTCAAGGTTGAAGGAAAAAAAATGTTCATAGTGGTTTTGTATGTTGATGATATCATATTTGGAGGAAATGAAGGTATGTGCAAGAAATTTGCAAAGGAGATGCAAAAAGAGTTTGAAATGTCTATGATTGGTGAGTTGAATTTATTTCTTGGACTTCAAGTGAATCAATATGATAAGGGCTTATTTGTTTCACAATCAAAGTATGTCAAAGATTTTTTGAAGAAGTTTCGAATGGATGACTCCAAACTGATTTGTACCCCTATGGTGATTGGATGCAAACTAAGTAAAAATGATGAATCTCCTAAAGTTTATTAGAGCATGTACAAATCTATGATTGGTGGACTATTATATCTTACTGCTACTAGATTGGATATCATGCATGTAGTATGTTTGGTTGCTATATTTCAAGTAGAACCTAAAGAAGCACATGTTACAGTTGTGAAAAGGATATTCAGATAGCTAAAAGGCACTCCATATTATGGCTTGTGGTATCCTAAGGATACTGATTTCACTTTCAGTGCTTACACTGATGCAAATTGGGTTGGTTGTGTGGATGACTGAAAAAGTACAAGTGGTGGTGCATTCTTTCTTGGATGAATATTGGTCTCATGGCTAAGCAAGAAACATGATTCAATTTCTTTATCCACTATAGAAGTTGAGTACATTGTTGCAGCATCCTGTTGCACACAAGTTTTATGGATGAAGCAAACATTGAAGGATATAGGAGTAATGTGTGATGATCCTATCCCTATCTTTTGTGATAATACAAGTGCAATAAATATTTTAAAGAATTTGGTAATGCATTCAAGGACAAAACATATATCTATCATATATCATTTCTTGAGAGAGAAGGTATTGGAGAATGAAGTCAGACTGGAGTATGTGCCTACAAAGGATCGGATTGCTAATATATTTACTAAGGCTCTTCCAAAGGATACTTTTGATTATCTCCAGGAGAAGTTGGGGGTTACTGCCCCTCCTTTGAACTAGGTGCACATTGAGGTGCATCAGTCTAGTGGATCTATAGCATTTGTCTGGACTGATGACTTGGGTCTACTCCTCAAGCGGAGTAGGAAGTTTCATTGTGTGAGTACACTCCTAAGGGAGAGTGATCATATTTTTATTCTTTTCCATTAATGTCAAAGGGGGAGATATTTTCATGTGTTGCCATCAATGACAAAGGGGGAGATTGTTGCAAGTATGAGTGAGTTTGGTGGTGTTTTCGTTGATGTCAACATAGTATAGGTTGTTGCAGAGAACGAAAACAAGTGATTGTAGGTTGTGCATGTATAGTTGAGATACTATAGAGATGTTGTGAGTACATGGAGCTATCTTTATGGTGTTGCAGGTATGTTGATATGATGAGTTACCAAGTGCTTTTGAGAAATAGTGAAGTCAGAGTTGTGTGTATGTTCAAAATGTGCTCTCGTATCTGCTTTTCATTTCTTCTATGTTGATAATATGCTTCTTTGGATTTGAAGTGTTGTTTATGGGCATCATTATATCCTAGATTGTAGCTTTTGGTTTATTGAAGTGTGAAAGTTGTGTTCACCGATGTGTGAACTGGTTTGACAGAGTTTTTTGTCTATGGACTAGGAGAAATGTATCTACTCCACAGTCCTTTTCTAGTTTGTTTCAAGTCTTGCAGATCTGGTAGAAGGATTGTAATGGTCTTATCTATGTTTTGTCAAAGGTTTTTGTGGTTTGGTGCTCAAAAAGATGAGTTTTAGTATTACTTGTGTGTGACTTTACAGTCTGAATGGACTAATCTAGAAAGTGTTCTAAGTATGAAGGTTGTTGCATTTATTGTGGATGAATCTAAATGCATCTAAGATGTGTTTTAGTGCATGGTGAAGCATGTTATGTGGTCTGCATGTTATCTTGTTGTTGTAGAAACATGTACTTCAAAGTTCATTTGTGTTTTCATTAGGTTTGGCCAACCTGGTGTCTACATGTCATGCGAAGGATAAGTATCAATTGAGGAAGCATGTGACTAATCCAAGATATTGTTTTGGGTCTTGGTTAAGTGTTGGTTTTGGTCTACTCTCATTCTCTTCCACCACGGGAATGTTGAGTTATCGGCCTAATTTGAATTTGTAAAATCAAGAATGTGTAGCCGAACTTGGAGAAAGTTTCTAAGGTTGAAGATGGTATAAATACAAGTTGAGATGTTATGATTCAAATGAGATATGCCAAAAGTTTGAGAAGCAAGAGTGTGTGAAAGTGAATTACGGCAGCAATACTTTAATGTGTTAGATTCCTGAAAGTAGTGAGTTGATGGTGTCTACAATTTTTTTTATCAAGGTTGCGGATGTGTGGAAGTTGTTGTGGTGGATCTTCTGTTGCATTGAGAAAGTGTTCTCTATGTAACATTCTTATTTCTATCTTTTTGTATCTGTAGGTAGTGAGCCTCCTTGTTAGGCAGTGAATCTTATATGTAAGCAGTGAGCCTCCTTTTTGGGTAGTGAACCCTTTGGCAGTGAGCCTCTTTGTAATCATTTTTGGAATTATTTTATATTGTGAGTTAATCCTCACCATGGTTTTTCCCTTATTGGGTTTTCCAAGTAAATCTGGTGTTTCTTGTGTTGATATTGCTTTATATTATCTACATTTCATGTGCATACTTAATAATAGAATAAAGTGGATATGAAGATGATAAGTGTTTGAGATTTGTGATTATGATTGGTGACAATTGATTCACCCCCCCTCTCAGTTGTCTTGTGCCTTTCAAAAAATAGAATATTAGGAAAAATATTCCATGTGTTGCCTGATTTCCTTGTCAGAGTTTGTTTAGGCAAGAATTTTAAGTGGTTGTAGGATTTGGTGAGCACATCTGGCTATTGCCAAAGTCAACGACTCAACAAGCCACCAATCGGTTGTTGGGCCCACCTGAGTACCCCACACAATGGCGGTACAACTAACCTATGTAGGGGTGTGAACCTTTGTGTAGGAAGTAATAACTACCCTTTTTTATTTTTTTGAAATGATTTTTTTTATTTTCAAAAGCTTTTTGGTTTTTTTTCTTGTGAAAGATAAAAAAAATTAAAAAGACCTATTTTTTTTATTGATGGAGAAAATTTGAAAAAAACCAGAATATTAAACCCCATCATACCTACATACATAACATTAATAGTGGCAAGTTGTACAAATATATATAGTCCTACCCCTAAAAAAAAAAATTGTAAAGTTACTCATATTTGAGCAAATTAACATGCATTCTTAGGGTTTTTGGTTATTTTGGACACAACAGTGACGCTTGTTTCACCTCAAGATGGGCTAATTTTTCTTTCAAGGCTAGATATCTCAAATTTTGGATAGGATGTCATAAATATGGTGTTCTAATACCATGTTGGAGTTAATAGTGAACCCCCACATCTCCTAGTGATCGTCTACAACCAAAACACCTATCACGCACAAGAGAACAAATAAATGATTTTGCTATGAAACCAAGAGATGAAAGAATTTGATCTAGAAAACAACTAATTATTTGTTATGAATTAATCTGAATGAATAATTAGAATGTATAATTAATGCTTATAAAAACATAAAAGTGACTAGAGTCTTAATCTCATGTAGTGAGACAACTAGACCTATAATTAGCCCAATCACTCTAGCAAGTTCATGTTCATATGATTTGGGAGAGTTATGGTGACATGTGGGTGATCCCAAAATACTGGTTTACAATTTGGCCAAACTCAACATTGAACTGAATTTTTTAACTAAAAACTTCACTTTCAAGCACCTATAGTGGCTAAGTCGTGAGGAATTTGAAGATGATGCATACTAGTGATTTGTGACATTTTTTCTGTAGATTCTAAATATATCTTTTTCAAAAAAATTGGAATTAGATTGCACTTCTTTTTCCATCTCCTTCGAAAACTAGTTTTTAACAATAAACACCATTTTTCAAGAGTGACATTATTGGATAACATATAACTTTTTTCTATGAAGCATAAAATTCTATTTTTTTTCAAATTTAGATTCATAACTATGATATATAGTGCATGGAATTGGTTTCATAGTATTTCATTGAATATTTTTTTCTTAATTAAGTTTCAAAGTCAATCCAATTACAATTTAGACATGATTTAATTGCTAAAACATAACTTTTTTGTATGTATCAAAAAAAATATATTTTTGTTGGATCAGGGACATCAATATCTAGTGCACTGATGTTTTTCAAAAAAAAAATGATAATCTGTTATTTTCCCACATGTGCAGAACAATGATCTTGATTTTCAATAAAAAACCTACATTTATGAAACTAAAAGAAATACATAATAAAACCAAAATATATTAAAATTATATTCAATGGATCTATCATTTCGAGGATTACCATCATCCAATTGGGTCTATGAAGTCTCCTCCATTTTCACCTCAACCTGAGCTTCGAAAGGAAAAATTTTGTAGAGGTTTGGTAGAAGGGGAGAAGGGGGAAAAGGGGGGGTTTTTATGGACCCCCCTTTGAGCAAACACCCTTGACCCGTTCAACCAAAGGGGGGTTCGCTCGAAGGGGGTGTTGGATGTTGTGATTTTTTTTCTGATATGTGGTTGTCATTGATGTCAACACTATTAGAATTAGTGCATTTGAAGCTGTATATGTCGAGGATACTAAGAAAATCGTAATGGAATGAGTTGCAGGTTGTTAGTGGTGAATTGATGTTATGTCTATTGATGAGTTCCATACATTGTTGATCATAGGTTGTGGTATAAATGGTTTCTTGTTGAGTATATCTAGTTTATCCATGTTGAGTTTCAGATATCCGCATGAATATTTGATCAAGTTATGGAGATTTGTATTTTGACAATTTTTTTGTTGCTTCAGTTTTTGTTCTTGAATGAAGATTATGTGATTTCAGTTAGTTCAGCTATTGCAAATGCTTCTCTAGTGATTCATGATGCTTTTGGATGTTTCTATATCATTCTATATTTGTGTTGCACATCTGTGTTGATCGTTGTGCTCGCAATCTAAGATTTTCTCTTGAGTGTTCATGTTTTTCATGTTCTTGGCTAACAAGGTGTTGAAGTATGTTGTGGATCTTCGAGGAGAAATTAATTGAAGTGTTTTCATGTTGAATTTGTTATTTTAAGTCTTTTCTATGTTGTGGATAACCTTGGTTGATTCAACCTTGGTTGATTTTCATTGAAAATTATCTATTTTTTTGGGTTGGCAGTTTGTATTCATTTTATTATTTCTTTGTGGTTGACTTGTAGTGATTTAACTTCTTATTGCAGATATATAAGAGCAATTGTTTATCTGAATTGAAGTGTGCTCAAAGGTGTACTTCTGTGTGAGATGTGTGAATAATCATTTGAAGGTAGAGCAGAGTGTGAAGAAGAGTAAAGAAGAGCAAAGAAGAGTATGAAGAAGTGTTCATGTGCTTAACCGAAACTATAATCAGGCATTAACAGATGCTATTTTCTCAGTTCAAAATTTAGATGGTTGTAATCCAAATCTTTTTGTAAGACAGTGTGTCTTCCTTTGTAATTGAGCAGTGAGCTCTAGGCAGTGTTCCTGAATGCATGTGCATTCCCCATTTATTCTACTTATACTTTTAACAAGGTATAATCTTATGGACTGAACTCCACCATGGTTTTTCCCCTAATAGGGTTTCCATGTAAAAATCTTGGTGTTATGTGTGTTTCTAATGTGTTTTTGATTCATGCTTTCATTGATATTGATTAGATCTAAGAATAAGGATTAATAAGTTTAACAAGTTTGAAATTCAGTGACAACTAATTCACCTCCCCTTCTCAGTTGTCTGCCCTTGTGTTGCCAACAATTGGTATTAGAGCTTTGGTCCTTGGAAGAATTTTAATAGCTTGAGGTGATATGGGATGATGACATACAAGAAGGATAGTCCAAGATTTGATGGAATAAATTATTCCTTGTGGAAGACTCGAATCGAGTGCCATCTAGATGCATTGGTGAACCCTATTGGAGTATTACAAGTAATATGTATGTTATTCCACAGAATGGTCCTACTACTTTTTTTGAGATCAGGGATGTTGAGTATAATATCAGGGCTAAGGAAGCATTGTTAAGTGCTTTGACTTATACTGAAATGACTAATGTTATGGATCTGAAGATTGCTTATGAGATATGGAAAAATTTGGAAACTTTGTATGAAGGTGATGCTAATGTGAAGATTGCTAAGTTCCAGAGTCTGAAAGGGAAATATGAAATGTTGAGAATGGTTGATGATGAAAATGTTACTACTTTCATTCAAAGAGTGAATGAACTTGTGTGTGGTATCAGATGTGTTGATGGAAAGTTGGAGGAATTAGAGATTGTTGCTAAAGTTCTTAGATCCTTGCTTGTTGCTTATAAATTCAAAGCTACAACTATTGAAGAGCTCCAGACTATAAAAATGTAACCAGAGATATGTTGGTTGGTAAGCTGACTGCTTTGAGTTGAGAAAATTTGGTGATCCCCTTCTTAAGGTTGAATCTGCATTTAAGGCTACTACTTCTGGAAAAGATAGACAGAGATATGATCTGGGTGAGAGTTCATCTAGGAAGAAATTCAAGTATGAGGATGAAATCAAACAAATAGAAGAAGAAGAAAGAGAGTACCGAGAGGAAAAGGTAAGTATGAAGGAAAATTGCCTCTTAAATGTTTTTCTTGCAATAAGATAGGTCATTTTGCATCAAGGTGTCTTGAAAGAGATTCTAAACCAAGACATAACAAGCATAAATTTCAAAAGAAGTGTTTCTATGCTATTGATGAAGGTGTGACAGATGATGAATCTAATAAAGGTGAAGATGAATGGGTGTTTATTGCTATCAAGGAAAATAATTTTGTGTCTACTGAATTTGCTAGTGGTACAAATGTGGAGAAAGCCCTAGCTTCTCAAGTTGAAGAGAAAGATGAATGGGTAATTGATATTTTATGTTCACATCATATGACTGGAGACAAAAGTAAGTTTGGAAGCTTGGAAAAGTATGATGGTGGTGTTGTGAGATTTGGTGATAACACAGCTACTGTGATCTGTGGAAGAGGATGCATTTCTCTTGATGGTAATAATAATATTGATGATGTCTTGTATGTGGAAGGTCTGAAGCATAATCTTTTGAGTGTCGGATAGATGGTTGATAAGGGATACAATCTTTAGTTCAAGGATGGAAAGTGTAAAATATTGGGATGTTTTGGAAATGTGATTGCATTAGGTCCAAAAACAAGAGGTAATATCTTTCATTTGAATGTTACTAGTAAAAGTTGTTTGATTGCTTAAGGTGATGAAAGTTGGTTGTGGCATAGAAGAATGTGTCATGTTAACTTTGATAACATTGTCAAGATAAGTTCTACTAAGGCTATGAGATATCTACCCAAGTTGGTAAAACCTACTAATTCCATTTGTAAGGAATGTCAGTTGGGAAAGAAAACTAGAATTTCATTTCAGAACAAATAGCATTGTTCAAATGAATTGTTGGAGCTTGTGCATACTGATTTGTGTGGTCCCTCTAGAATCAAAAGTTTACAAGGTTACATGTATTTCATGTTGCTTATTGATGATTTTTCAAGAATGGTAGGGCTGCTTAATAGGGAGGAAATGAAATTCTGGTGTGTCAGAAATTAAATTAAGCATCTGAAGAGATAGGTGGTTATTCCAGTGAATTATCCTAGGTTGTGAAGAAAGTCAGGCAGACTATTAGATATTTCAAAATCTATGGGAGTAGATGCTATATTAGAAGAGATGAAGATATAGGAAAGTTTGATGCTAGGAGTGATGAAGGAATATTTTTGGGTATTGTACTAAAAGCAAGGCCTACCAGTGTTACAATAATAGATTGAAGAAAATGGTTGAAAGTGAAAATTTTAAGGTTGATGAAGACATTGCTAGACCATCCAAAACCTATGGATATGATTCTGATGATCAAAATGATAGTACAAACAAAGGTCAGATTTCAAATCAAGTGCAAATCATTTCAGTGAATCAAGAAGATCAAGAGGAAGAAGAAATTGGTGAAAGAGCTGAAGAGAGTTTAGAAGAGCCTAAAATTCAAGAATGTTCTAAGACTCTGAGGTATCTAAGATTGAATCATTCAAAAGATCAAATTATTGGTGATAAGAATAAAGGTGTCCAAACTAGGAGAAGAATTGCAAAATAATATTGCTTGATTTCAAAGATTGAGCCTACTAGTGTGAATGAAGCATGCAAAGATGAACATTGGGTTGAAGCAATGAAAGAAGAGCTACAACAAATTGAGAAAAATGATACATGGATTCTTGTTCCTAGACCTAAGGATAAAAATGTAATTGGAACTAAATGGGTCTTTAGAAACAAATTGAATGAGCAAGGTGAAGTGGTTAGAAACAAAGCAAGACTGGTTTGCAAGGGATATTCTCAAATGGAAGGAATTTATTTTGAAGATACTTTTGTCCCTATTGCTAGAATTGAAATTGTGAGACCGTTTCTTGCTTATGTTGCTTACAAAGACTACAAGGTTTATCAGATGGATGTCAAGTCTGCTTTTCTAAATGGTGAACTGGAAGAAGAGGTATATGTTGAGCAACTTGATGGATTTCAATTGACTGATTAGGGAGATATGGTTTTTCAGTTGAAGAAAGCACTGTATGGACTTAATAGAGCCCCTGGAGCTTGGTATTCCAGATTGGATAAATATTTGTTGAAGCTTGGATTTAACAAAGGTATTGCTAATAGTAATTTGTATTTCAAGAATGATGATAAAGATTTGATTGTGGAAGTTTCTGTTGATGATATCATTTTTGGAGGAGATGATAGTTTGTGCCTGAAGTCTGCTAATGAGATGTAGAATGAGTTTGGGATATCAATGATTGGAGAGATGAAATTATTTTTGGGATTGAAAATTACTCAGTTAGATAAAGGGATCTTTATATATCAGTTCAAGTATGTGAAAGAATTGTTGAAGAAATTTGGTATGGAAGATTCAAAGCCAGTCAATACACCTATGGTGACCGGATGTAAGTTGACAACAGATGATGATTCTCTGAAGGAAAATCAGACTAGATATAGATCAATGATTGGTGGATTGATTTATTTGACTCAAACTGGGCCTGATATCATGAATGTTGTATGTATCGTTGCAAGATTTCAAGTTGATCCTAAGGAATTTCATGTGACTGTTGTGAAGAGAATTTTTAGATACTTGAAAGTAACAGTTGATTTTGGTCTATGGTAGCTAAAGATGATGATCTTAATTTGAGTTCCTTTACTGATGTTGATTGGGAAGGAGATTTGGATGACAGAAAAATTACTAGTGGTGGTGCATTTTTCTTGGGTGAAAAGCTTATTCCATGGTTCAATAAAAAGCAGAATGCCATTTCTTTATCTATAGTAGAGGTCGATACATTGTTGTTGCTAACAATTGTACTCAAGTATTGTGGATGAAGCAGATGTTGAAAGATATCAAAGCTGTGTATGATGAGCCTGTTGCTACATTCTGTGATAATTCAAGTTCCATTAACATTTACAAGAATCTCGTGTTGCATTCAAAAACCAAGCATATATCTATCAAGATTCACTTTTTGAGAGAAAACGTAAGTGAACAGGAAGTCAGACTGGAGTATGTTCCTACTAAGGAGCAGATTGCAGATATCTTTACAAATTTGTTGCCTAAGGATACTTTTGATTATCTCAGAGGGAAGTTAGGGTGATTACCCCTCCTAATTAGAACTAAGGATGCATTGCTTTGCATCAGTCTGTGCATTTCATAATCATATCTTGATTCAGATTGATGTTGTGGTGGCTGCTACTCAGGGGGAGTAGTCAGATGGTTCAGAAGTTCAAATATGTGGTTCAAAGCTTAGAGATCTTTGACATTGATTTCAAAGGGGGAGAAGAGAAATTTGAACAAACTGGTGATTATATGAGAAGAGCCTTGTGGGAAGAAGATCATGTGGAAGAGTTAAGGTGAAAATGAGTCAGAACCTAAGGGGGAGTAAGTGTCAAGAGTTAGTTGCATTAATAGTATTTTTCACATCATGTGTTTCCATTAATGCCAAAGGGGGAGATTGTTGGGTGTTTTGGTTGTGTTGCTAATATGTGGTTGACATTGATGTCAACACTATTAGAATTGGTGCATTTGAAGTTGTATATGTCAAGGATATTGAGAAAATCGTAATAGAATGAGTTGTAGGTTGTCAGTGGTGAAGTGATGTTTTATCTATCGGTGAGTTCCATACGTTGTTGATCAAAGGTTGTGGTCTAAAGGGTTTCTTGTTGAGTATATCTAGTTTATCCATGTTGAGTTTCAGATATCCGCGTGAAGATTTGATCAAGTTATGAAGATTTGTATTTTAACAATTTTTATGTTACTTCAATTTGTGTTCCTGAATGAAGATTATGTGATTTCAGTTAGTTTAGTTGTTTCAGATGCTTCTCTGGTGATTCATGATGCTTTTGTTTGTTTCTATATCATTCTCTATCTGTGTTTCACATTCGCGTTGATTGTTATGCTCGTGATCTGAGATTTTCTCTTGAGTGTTCATGTTTTTCATGTTCTTGGCCGACAAGGTGTTGAAACTTGTTGTGGATCTTTGAGGAGAAATTAATTGAAGTGTTTTCATGATGAATTTGTTATTTTAGGCCTTCACTATGTTGTGTCCGACCTTGGTTGATTCACATTGAAAATTATCTATTGTTTTGGACCGACAGTTTGTATTCATTTTATTATTTCTTTTTGGCTGACTTGTAGCGATTTAACTTCTTATTGTGGATATATAAGAGCAATTTTTCATATGAATTGAAGTGTTCTTGAAGATGTGCTTATGTAAGATATGTGTGAATAATTTCCTAATCATTCGAAGGAAGAGCAGAGTGTGAAGAAGAGTGAAGAAGAGAAAAGAAGAGTATGAAGAAGTATTCATGTGCTTAACCGAAACTGTAATCAGGCATTAGCAGATGTTTTCTCAGTTCAAAATCTAGATGGTTGTTGTAGACACATGAAATTAGCATTATGCACTTAGTTCATATTCATCCACTCATTAAATTAATCAAGCTCATCAAATCCATTCACCAGGTAAATCAGGTCTATTTAATTCATTCCTAAGGTTATTCATTTAAATTAAATAAATCAACTTTGTTTAATTTAAGTCTCACATCAACCTTTTAATTAAATAAACCAAACTTTATTTAATTGAAATCCAAATGCATATTCCATCCCTCTTGATTTAAATAAATCCAAATATTTAAGTCAAATGGATCAAAATCAACTAATCATCACCTAAGCTAATCTAATCCTGATTAACCTAATCTAACCACCCATCACATCCTCTATCTTTTCCCACTTGCACCAATAAATCATTTTAATTTATTTATAAATTCACCATTTTCTTTCAACTTGGCATAAAAATGGAATATTCCCTCAAGTTTGAATATGAAGACAAGTTGACTTGTCCCTTCCAACATTGCAATAACTTCTCTTTCATGTCCCCCTCTCAACATTTAACTCTCAATTTCAAATTTGAATCTCCCCCTCTTTGGCACATTGGCCAAAACTTGCACATTCCTCAACCTATCATAATGTGACAAGTGGCCTCATCTCATTGTTCAAATCATTATCCCACATTGCTCTCTTATGAGCATTCTTTCAACTTGAGAATCTATAAGTAGAGGGTTGATTCTTCATCAAATCATCTACAATCTTATGCAAAGTTACTCTCTTCAATTGAGAGCTATTTTTTCCTGTTATCATCTTCAACATCAAGCTTGTCAAGGGTTGGGAAAGGGCTACTTTTTACATCAAAGTAGCACCAATCCACTATGGGATAGGTATCCATTATAATATTTTATGTTCTTAATTATTATTTTTATTTACATTGTGAGACATGATGGATTATCTCATAGGAGCACTATGGTATTTGCATAGTTTGAACTAACATGCTAATGTGTTTTGAAGTTTAAGCTATTTTTTAGATTTGTGGTGCTTCATCATGGCGCTAGAAGGAGGGTATGAATCCACAACCATGTCTTGTTTTCATATGTTACTGACATTTCTAAATTTGATTGGTGTTTCATTGTTTCTAAATATCATCTATTGATTGAAAGTTGGTCAAAGATATATAGCACTATGCATTCTTAGTAGAACATTATAATCTTTAGAGTTGAGCTTGGTCATTTGCGCATTATATCTTTGCACCCGTGAAGATTCATATCTTGCACAGAGTGCATATTTCTCTTTTGAGTTAAGTTTTCTTCTTGAATTTACTCATAGGAAGTTGCTATATTCAAGTAAGTCTGGTAGTTGTGTTTGCATAGAAACTTATGTACACAAACCAATGCACACTGCTCTCCCAGAATCTCCATTTATATTGTAAGCCCACTAAGTAAGTACCAATCAGTTCCCTGCAATGAGTAATCTGAATCTACCAACTGGTATTTGTGTCTAAAGATAAGCCTGTGAAATGCATGCTTAACCATGCTATCTTGAAATCCAAGGCAGCCTTCATAAGGTAGGCGCGAGCCTAAAGATATGTGACTTAACCATGGTCATTTTCTTTATGGGATTTTTTTTCTGATGGAAATGGGTAGATATCTAAAGATACCCATAGATTAATGTCTTTTTGGAATATATATGACATGTTGTAGCGTCGTTATATGTCGCCTATGTCTATACCTTCTAATGGTGTTAAGATTGAAAGGTTTTTATTTTTTTAAGAAGAAAGAAAAAGAAAGAAAATCCTTTTTTCACTGGTCTCTTTTCTTTACACCTTTCAACTGCATTTGTTCCAAAGTGAAGTGTTTATGCTGCAATCATGGCGCTATAGGAGAATGCATTTCTTTGAAGTATTCTGTTAAACAGTTCGTGTACCCTCTTTATGCTTCTATTTTGGTGCAGGCTGGGTTGATGCTGGTATAGGTTGTGGAATTTTGTTTTACACCTACCAATGTCATTTGCTTGAAATCACCTAAAGCTTCTTCATCGAATCCCTGTTGTGCATAAGCCATCTCTTTGGGCATTCTGTCAAACAGTTCACGTGTCCTGTCTATGCTTTCACAGATTGCATTTGCTTGAAAGTTTCCAAAGCCTTTTCATTCATTTTTTACGCCTACTAATCACATTTTCTTGAAAGTTTTTAAAACCTTTTCAACGAATCCAATCTGTGCAAACCATACAATCCCTACATTCCAAGAGACTCATCTTCTTGAGGCTTTCGATCAAAAAAAATCACACATCTTGTCTATGTCTCGCTGTCATCAATACACTTACATCTCCAGCATAACAAAAAATAAATAAAAATATTTGACTCAGAAAGTTGAATGCCAAAAAGTCTAAAGCGGAGACATGGAAGAACCCTCACCTCACGAGTACATTTCCTTTAGTCTTTAATTTTTGCAGCTGAGTTTCCAAATCGGTCTCCTAACTGACACATGCTTTGAATGAAAATATCATAATCAATGGCTTCTTAAAGGTTGTACGTCTCTCACCACTAAAGAATCATTTTATGGTTATCTGAATGGTCAGTTGTGCATCTTTCTAACACTCTAGCTCGTGTTATTCGATATTTCATCTTGCAGTCAAATATTGCTTTACCTTGCTTTCAACATACATGCATGTTATTTTTTTTTTAATGTGCACTAATCTTTTATCAAAGTGATGCAAGTTGCAACACATTTAGACCCAGTCCACACATAGGAATGCCTTTTTCTTATTCTCAGTAAGGCAAAGATCGCAATAATTATATGAGTTTCTTTTTGTTTTTTTATGTTGACTAAGAGCCATCATTAGGTAAGAGTAGTGGCAAGTTATCGGTGATGGACTAATGCATTTTGTTGGTTATGATAAGTGAGATATGTTCTGGGAGTAGTCTGCAGATCTGTTATTATTATGTCACTGTCTCAAGATTCCAATAAATCAAGCTGACATTAAATAAAGTAATAGTTGCTCTGTCAAGTAGCTACGTACCAACTTGGAGAAGTGAAAGCATTTAATAGGGTTGCTTCTCCCGTCAATTTTGTTAAAGTAATAAGTTGTTTTACTTAATTAATTTAATCATATTGGTTAATTAATTAAGTCACTTATCACTTTAGTTACTTAAGCTAAACTTAGGCACATTAATAATTAATTAATTATTAATTATTAAGTGTGCACACTAGGGTTTCCCTTTTTAGGGTTTCTTGATCTCCTTTCATAAGGATTGATCTCATTGTAATTATTAATGAGAGAATATTTGTAGCTTTCTATCTTCTTGAAAGTTTCTCTCTTCTGTAGTTTTTTCTTGTTGAAGTTAATTGCATACATTTGTTTGCAGATCTCTTGTGTGGAAGGTGTATTTGTTTGTGTTTGATCCTGTGGCTCATGGTTTTGTGTAGGCGTACCTTCCTATGGGTACATTTTTTATGTTTTTTTATAAAAAAATCAATGTTTTTTTATATATGAATAGTTTTATTTTTTTATGCAAAATAATGCATGTAATTGGAGAAATTTTTCCTGCACACTAAATTTGGTGGACCTCCAGATCTGGAGGTGTTTTTCCTAAATTTTGCGGAGATCACTTTTTACCCATTCAGCCCCTATCCGTTGGGTTTTTGAAATTTGTACCCAATATTCCAGAGGCCATATCTCAGCCATACGGTGGGCTTTTTCAGTGCAATTTTTTTTGAAATGGGGTGGAATTTCATGCTCTTCACAGTGGTATAGGTATTTTCCAATGTTGACTTCTGTTTTTTTCCAGAATTCTATTTTCTCAGTGCTGTTGCTGTTCAGTTCTCGTTTTGGAGACTTTGACGGGCCATATCTTCTGCATCCGGACACATTTTTGGGTGCCGTTTTTTTTAAACTGAATTTTTTTTTGTGTACTTCATCATGGTGCTACCATTTTCCTCTTTTTTTTGTAAGAGAATTGTATTTTCAGCATGTTGTCCTATTTGGACATTGTAGACATTATGGGCTCACATTGCATGTATTTCTCTTTTGTAAACGCACTGAGGTAAAGTGCCTCAGCATTGTATGTGTAGTATTGGGTTTCTTGCACATCACTTTGTGCCATATTTTTTACTCGCACTGTATTATAAAGTGCCATGGGGGGTTGTGTAGTGTCTTTGTTTTGCCATCACACCTTTGTCTGGTGAGTGTCCCTCTACGACAACAGTGGATGCATATGATTCCAGCCTCATGTATGTGTGCTTTGTTTTGCACACCACTTTTTTAGTTGCAGGTGCTTTCTTGTGCCTTTTCAGATGCTCTTGGTTCCTCTTCATGCACTACTTTCTGGCATTCAGTTTCAGTGTACCTGTCATGCCTCTCCCTTTTCAGCATTATGGGGGGGTTTCTACTGTTGGTGTTAATGCTTCCTTGGTTCGCCTTGGAAGGAATCTTCCATTCTCAGTTGATTAGTGTTCTTTAGACTATTGATTGTTGTCTTCTTGATCCTGATCATCATATCTTCAAAGGAGGTTCTTCGGCACCATAGCAATCATCTTTTGACAGAGTTTGCAGCTTCTTCATGCTTCTGTGATGTTCTACATGTTCTTTTTCAGGACATTTCCTTGATTTGGAGGCTTTTCAGTCCTTCAATCACCTTTGATCTCTTTTTGGAGTAGAGTTTTGTTCCCACGAGGTTTTCTCTATTTCTCCACTTTATAGAGATCTTCTGTTTGTACATGGGTACCTTACTTGGCCTTGTTTGCCGGGACCCATCTTTGCTTTCATGCATCTTTTTTTTAGTGTTTTAGCTACTTCCTAAGTTCATCTTAAGGGGTGTTAGAGTAATAAGTTGTTTTACTTAATTAATTTAATCATATTGGTTAATTAATTAAGTCACTTATCACTTTAGTTACTTAAGCTAAACTTAGGCACATTAATAATTAATTAATTATTAATTATTAAGTGTGCACACTAGGGTTTCCCTTTTTAGGGTTTCTTGATCTCCTTGCATAAGAATTGATCTCATTGTAATTATTAACGGGAGAATATTTGTAGCTTTCTATCTTCTTGAAAGTTTCTCTCTTCTATAGTTTTTTCTTGTTGAAGTTAATTGCATACATTTGTTTGCAGATCTCTTGTGTGGAAGGTGTATTTGTTTGTGTTTGATCCTGTGGCTCGTGGTTTTGTGCTTGTTTCACAATTCTAACAAATTTCATCGCTTATAGCCTTTATATTGTTGTTTGATATCATTCCAAATCCAGCCCATAGCTCTGCGATGTACCATGTACTTCGCTATTTATAGCTATTGTGTTTTGGTTCATACTTTGGATAAACACGCAAAGTCTTTGATGTTGTTCATTAAAACTTCCAAATATTAGATGCTAAACATTTAGATTCCCTATGCCATGGGATATTGTGCATGTCTTTTGAGCTGAGTATTTAGCTGCATTGACTTTTCCTTGGTTAAAAAAAAAAAAAAAAGGTTTGTGGATTTAAAGGCCGACACAAACTGACATTTAAATATTGCAATGTGTTATGTAAAACCAAAAAAAAAAAAAAAATTAAACCTTTTGACATTGTTGGCAGGTAAAGCAGTGCAGGAATGAAAAGGAGTAACATCCATAAATCTGATTTGATTTTTTTTGGCTGCTTTATGATTTTTTATTGATTAAATATGGAGGGAAATAGTTGGATGATTACTCAATCCATAAACTCAAAGCTAATGCAATATACATGGTCAACATAAGCTTGTAGACCAATCTTTTTTAATGAGTTGATATATAAAATGGGTTGTCATGTTTGTTTGTTTTACTATGATTGATCATGTGGGGTTCCTTCAACTTTAATATTTTAACATTATAACCATTGTGTTTTTACAGGTAATTCTCACTAAAGCAGATAAATCACAAGCAAAATTGAGCTGGAAAATTGGGCAGTAAATTCGAACTTGACAAAGTATTTTTAAATACTTTAAAGGGCTTTCGTTTTGGTGCTTTAGTTTTCGATTTTAAATCAACTCATTTCTTTTTAGACTCTAAAACAAACATAGCAAAAAAATTTCAATTTTCATAGCAAGGGGCTTAAAACGAATCTCAGAAAAAATCCACTAGATTTCGTTTAAGGATAAACAAATTGAACAAACAAATCTTCACATTTGATTTTTTGGTGCTTAAAACGAATTCATCATTGCTTTGAGGCGTAAAATGAACATGTGTTTTTCGTGTTTTCTAATCTCTTATTCAAAGTAATCTCATCTAAAAAGGCATATGCACTTCTCTTGCACTTCACGGCGATGTTGAGAACCAAAAGTATTTTTGATGACATTAAGTTGCATAAAATATTGCCTCCACACTTCATTTTGGGAACTAAAATCGAACAAAACACTTTGTGAGTGTGAGTAAACCTATTGCATGTGTTCTCCCTTTGTTTCTAAACGAAGGTTGATCGAACTATGAATATGTTTACTCGCTTTTGTCTATCTTAGAGGGTTTTCCTTGGGGAAAAAGTACTCACCCAAGGGAATGACTCAACTGGTAACACTCTAAAGCCAAGAGTATTTCTAGCCGGGATATAAATGTGGGTATTGAAAGAAATGTCAATATCACATGGTTGATTCTGACAAGATGGATCTGAAAGGGGACTCTCTCCATATGGGTCAATCTCCATGAATGGAAAGTCCAAACTAAAACCTTTGTTTGTAGTGACCAACTAATCCATTCAACGAGTTTATCAAAGTGGTGCATTGGAACTTAGATTCCAAGAAGTTACTTGCCATGTCTGATCTTGGTTAAAATATAGAGGTTGACTTCATTCTTAACATACCTTTATATTTTTTCCTTGGTTGCATGTAAAATAATCTCTTCTACTATGAAGGGCATGAGGCAAGCCCGCTAAGAAAAACATACCAATTGAGCTAGGGTGTTATATTGCTTGAGTCAGTTTGAAAACACAGTGCTTTGATCGAAAACATTGGAAAACCAACATTCAACATGAGCATCAAATCTCAAACCCTTTAGGGGAAGCAAATATCCTTGAAAAAATTCACATGTTATTGCTTTCCCTTGGGATTTGTATCCTTAGAGGCTTCTAAAAATTTGGATTTCATCTCAATTTGTACCTACTAAAGTCAACTTTAGGTAACCTTTGCCTTGATTTCCTCGATTTCTACATAATGAACTTTGTGGGATGAAAGAGAATTAGGACATTGGACATTCAGTTTGAAAGCTAATCAAGAATTTTTTGTGGCAAAAAGAATCCATTAAGCAAAGATTGAATCAATTGGATCCCACACGTGAGCTTGGCATCTTTTGGTCATATGGTTTTCATGCAAACATTGGTCTTTTAATTTTGAACTACTCTTAGAGAAAGGCATGTTCTTTACTATCTTGGCCTAGTAAACAAAGTCTCTCTAAGTCTCTTAGGATCAAAATCAAACACTTCATTTGTTCAAACATTTAGCATCCCATCTCACCAAACAACTTTAGAGCTTTGGAAACATCATTCTAGACTTGGGTAAATCATCAAAATCAAAATAACCTTGTTTAATTAGGAGTATGGGAATGCATCCTTTCTCATACCTCTAGTTAAATTAGCACACCTTTGAAAAATTTCATTATAAGATCACATCCAACATCTTAGGGTTTACAAGTTCATTATCCAACTCAAACAATCAAAATAAAGCCCTAAGTATAGCATTGATACAAGGTCCCTAAACATTCAACCCTCATATCATTTACACCTTTCATCCTTCATCTCGTCATTAGTCCTAAGAACCTTAGAGGTCACTTTTGCAACAAGGTCAAAACACAAGAGGAACATGGAATATAAACTTTATCCATACATCATGAGTAATCCAAATCAAATAAACTTTCAAAACCTTGCAATGTTGATTGATTATCAACACTCACATCTATACAATCCATACATGGGATCATTATCTCCCGCAAACTTAAATGGTACAACAAATGTGAGTATGCCTAGTCAAAATATTGGAACACCTTTTTCGATGGTAGATCTAAATCCAAACCTAAAAGTCTGTCCACCAAACAATCAATTCATGAGTCTTCAAATGAACATCATCCCATCAAATCCCTACGTGCCAAATGTGAATGTACCAAGTACAACTTTACCAAACATGAATCCGGAAAACTTTGGGATAAATATGTTTGTGAATCATACAAATGTTGTTCAAAGTCCAAACAAGACATTAACAACTCCATGTATTAATCCAAGTCAAGGTAACACCATGCAAAATCCAAGTTACCTAAAACAAGGAAATATGATTCCCAACATCAACAATGTTCAATTTCAACCTATCATGCCAAATCTGAACATCATCCCAAATCAGAACATTGTTCAAAATCAATTCGTCCATGATCCCATTCAAAAACCACAAGTATGCATCCCAAATCTGCTTGAACAAAAACCAAATCAACTATATCAAGGGAGTCAAGATCAAAATCAAGATCAAATTTGGTGAGATCAAATTGCTACACTTACAAAAATAGTTGAGTCATTGCGCCAAGAAACATCTCCACCATCATTACCCATATCAACATCATTCCTTGGTTTAGGGCTTCCCCCTTTACCTAACACCAATCATTCCACCTAACACTAATCAAACCATCACATCAAATCTTTTGAATATACCATCGACATCACACCAATGGATGGTATCTAATCAAACAACAACATTGAACCCAAATCAAAATACGGTCTCCCAAGGACCTATCACCTCAGTCAATCCAACCATCCCTATCACTTCGATTATTCCAACCACCACTATCATTCCCATCACATCTCAACCCCTCACTACCACAATCGCTTCAAACGTATCTCAACCACTCATCATTACATCCAACACTATTCCAAATCCACCACCACTACCACCAAAACCAAACACAGCAAGACAATATAACATTGCGCTAAAAGCTCACCAGGCCTACCAAAAGGTCATCCAACAATATCTAGCCATGCAACAAGCAGCACAAGCTCAACAAGTGCAACAAGCCTCTCAAGTTTCCCAAGCCTCTCAAGCTGCCCAAGCCTCTCAAGCTACCCAACAAACACAAGCACAAATACAAAAAATGATAGCTGTTAGGGATAACGATGAACATTCAACCACTGGTGATAGCATTGACAATCTCCCCACCACAATTGCTGAAAGCAATGATCAAGATCTATCCATCAAAGTGCACATTGGAGATGTTTCTATCACATTCAAAGATCAAATCAACATAGATCAAGAGTCACTTTTGAATCATGATCAAAATCCACCAACAATACTCAACAATGATCCAATTCAAGAAATATCAACATCACTTGACTCTATGGTTGAATACATTCACAATCTCTCCACCACAATTGTTTAAAACAATGTTCAAGATCTCTCAATTAAGGAGCACATTGAAGATGTTTCTACCCCATATGATGATCAACTCACCATACATCAAGAGCCACTTTTTAGTGATCTATTTCAAGGAGTGTTAGAATTATTTGATCCTATTGACATAATGCACAATCCATTCACCTATGATCATTTTGAAAATGTCTCTACATCACCTTATGAGTTAGAGGACATATCTCAATAATTTATTCCAAAGCATGATCGAAATCCTTCACCAAAGTCTAGCAATGGTCCTTTCCAAGACATATTGACATCCTTCGACCTCATGGTTACAGATACTGAAGGAACCCTAAACTCAAAACTTGAGGATATTGAACCACTTACCATAACTAATGATGACATCCAAGAACCCTTTGTAAGAAATCCATCCTTTGAAACTAACCCATGTCAGGAACTTGATCTAAGGCATGTCAAAAGCAATTCTGAAGTCATTCAAGATCAAGAATTCATATCTACAAGATACTACAATGATATAATGGAAACTCTCCTATCTATGCAAGATGATCATATCCACATAGCACATGCTCCTCCATCTACCCATGAGATGCTTTATGTGGATGGACACGTAGATGATCTTCATTCAGAACATGACTCCTTTACTCCTGACATTATTACACGAAAAGAGCAAGTTATCAATTCCTATAGTCAAATTGAGTTGTCAGCATCAGGATCATATACATCCCAAATTTAGACTAGGGACATCAGGTATGAAGATATCCAGCATTATCCACTCAAGGAAACAAGTCAAACAGAACAAGATATTCCAAAGTCGGCAGAGCATCCAATCGAAATAACATCATTTGCAGTGGTCATTTATCAGAGAATGCATTTTAAACAAGAGCTCTCGGAATAGGAGGAATCAAAGCATGAAGGTACTACTACCACCATACTGGGGGAAACTTCATCTCAAGCAAATGTCAACATAGGGAGCACGAAGAATCCTTATGATGAAACCGATGTCAATACTACAACCAGCCACGTCATGAATCTTCATCCACCCATCACCCCATCCACTAATTGGGACCAACGTCAAAAGAAAGATTTGAATCAAAACATGATGAACATTATCAAAGAAAGAGAAGTTGAGAAGCATAATGGACAAATCAAATACGCATGGATACCAAAACATACAAAGAAATATTATCCCTATCAAACTCCATCAGTCAAAGGAACTATGGGGAAAAATAAAAAAGGGAAAAGTATCCATCAAAGATGTCCACAAAAGAAAAAGTAGACTTTTCAAGTGACATACAAAGTGTATCAAGCAGTTGGTCCTAATTCCATGCACACTTTCGTACCCACCCATCATTGCTCATCTTCCCAAGATTGCAGAGTCAAAGGTTCCAAACTGTCAACCAATTCATCTCCTATCCCTAAGTACACTCCATCCATGCCTCCACGCATGATATCTAATTCTCACATTGACCATGTATTGGAAATGACCCTTCATTATAAGGATTCTGAAGGCACTCTATCACGATGTATGCACAGAGACAGAGTTAACCCCGATATCAATAAGGCAGATCAAGAATCCCAAAAGTTGCATTCAAGTGCACGTATCTTAGCAAAGCAACTTCATCAAGCAGGATATTGATGGAACATTATGAAAGTGGCATCTACATCAGCAACACCTTGTGCTTTAGCATGAGCCTAAAATCTGTCAAAAAAATATAAAAAATATGAAAATCCAAAAAAATCAGAAAAAGGATTGAAAACAGTAAAGAAAAAAATTGTCCTCTAGTGAAAACCGCATGGGTGGCGCTTTGGGCAGGTACCATGATGAAAACCTGAAAAATACGCATCATGTGTAGAATTGAGCATCTACGTGTGCTAGTTCAGGTGGAAGCATCTCATCCCATCCATAATAAATCTATCATTCCATCTTATCCATAATAAATCCATCCATCCATGAGCCATTTATCCAATCCATTTTTTATCCATCTGCATCCATCATCTAAGTTATCTTAATCTTGATGAAATTTTGGGGCACACTTTCTACTTGCTTATGGTAAACATCTTGACATGGGTCATTTTCATTGATCCTATCCTATCCTAGCATTATCTGAGCCATGAAGCACTATCCAAATGAGAATCCTTTGTTTGAACACATTATCTTATCATAAAATAATCCTTGGCATCCATTTGTGTGCTTACCAGATCCATATCCTCCCATCCACACACCTATCCAAGCATCCATCCATCGGATTCCATACATTGCTAAATACTGGGGGCAGATATTTACATCTTGCTTCGGGAATAAATCTTGATCTATATCCTCCAACTTATGTGGTGATCTAAACATTGGAAAACGTGAAATAAAATTGGTCCACCACTTGTGAGCAAAAATATTTTAATCGAACATCGATCCAAACAATCAATATCAGTCACATCTAACACGTCCTTCAAACATCACATCAAATCATTTGAACAACTTTTGTTCCAAAATTAAGCTTCATCAATCATGATCAATCAAATCCAATCAAAAAAATCATCATCTCAGGATATCCTTGTGTTGCTTAACACTATCCTTGCATTGTTGTGTATCCTCAACAATGTTATCATCATCAATCTATCATCACCTTGGGATATCCATCCCAATCCTTGTGTTGCTTAACACTATCCTTGCATTGTTGTGCATCCTCAACAATGTTATCATCATCAATCCTTGCATTGTTGTGTATCCTCAACAATGTTATCATCATCATCAATCCATCGAACCGATCGATCAACCTTAGCTTGGTTTTCAACAAAATCCAAATTCTCAAAATCGTGCGAAAAATCCAAAAACATCCAAAACATCAAAAATATCCAAAACATCGAAAAATGCAAAAACACTCATAAAACAAAAAACGTCAAAAACATGGAATCTAAACTACATCATCTCTAAGATTAAATGTAGGCAAGGCTAATCTTTGATCAGCCCTCAAGACACAAATTCCAAAAAACATTCGAAAAACATCAAAATACAAAAACATTCAAAAAAGACACAAAATCCAAAAACATTCATAAAATCTCACAAAATCCAAAACATTCAAAAAATCAAAAATCAAAACATTTGTAAAATCTTGAAAATACAAAAAACAACCTCAAAACATTCCAAAAACATCCAAATATTTGAAAAAAATCCATCCATCTCATCTTGCTTTCACTCAAAATAATCAATCATCCATAATAAACTGATCATCACCTTCATCCTTTGGCAACATAAACAAAAACAATCACAGCAATCAGCAGAAGCAAACTTCAAACACAAAATCAAAATTGAAGCAACAAACCATAAATGTAAAATCAAACTCTTGATCACTTTCAAACATGTCAGTCAACCTTATATCAATAGGCTATCAATCAACTTATCAAACCATCATCATCCTATACAATGCATGTCCTAGGATATATCATTCCGACAATGGGCATCATTTTTGGATATCACTTGCATTCTTATCCTATCAAAACACATCCCTTTGGCTCAAGGTATGAAGAACATTGGCTTGTTTGCATACTTGATATTTTCTTTTGATTTATCTTATTGCGCTCATTCCAAGGACCTCTCAATGATATCTGAATGAAGGATTTAGAGAGATAGGAATGGGGCAATGGTCATTATCCTTTTGTCTATTGTGCTTGTTGGACGTTCTTGTAAAATAACTTGGCAAATACTTGCTTTGTTAGGTACGTCCTAGCAAGGTTTTTCTATGTCAAGTGTGAACAAGAATACTCCTATCTGTTTGTCGAGTCAAAGTCCATCGCACTAGGTACAACGCCATCTTGTTTCTTTATACCTTGATGCATCATGCTTATGTGTGTTATCAAACATAAGGTAAGTAGCCCTTTTAAAGTCCCAATCCTTGATAAGAAAATCATCATCATCATCTCTAATAAGGTCTCATCAGATCATGGACTTGTTGGATCCTCTTGTCATCATCTCATTTCTTCGTTCTTCTCTTTGCACTAACATAACATCACCAATGCATCCATCTTGCATCCATCCTACATCCACAAACTGTCAGCATACCACATATCATTCATATCATACATAATAGGAATCACCGATCATTTCACATGCATTACATTTGCATCATCATCATAATATAGATCTGTTAGTCTAAGCATCTACATAAAACATTCATTCCAAATCATATAGGCATCACCGCATCATCCATCTCACATACATCATATCATCATTTAAGTTGTTTAGGATAATATAGATTGGTTATTATAAGCGTCTTGAAATCATCTCATTTGCATTATCATGATAACCATCCATCTTGAACCTCTTTATCGCGAGATTGACCCTCAAATCGAATCTTTCTGCTTGATCTCTTGAGGGGGCAATGTACTACTGTACTTCTTTCCATTGGGGCATCTGAAAAAATCAGAAATTCTTTCCGCTGGGGCATCCGAAAAAAAAATTTAAAAAATGATTTTTGATCATGACAAGTTTATTCTTTGAACCAACATAGCAAGTACATTGCTTCAAAGAGGGGAAAAATGTAGACACATGAAATTAGCATTATGCACTTAGTTCATATTCATCCACTCATTAAATTAATCAAGCTCATCAAATCCATTCACCAGGTAAATCAGGTCTATTTAATTCATTCCTAAGGTTATTCATTTAAATTAAATAAATCAAATTTGTTTAATTTAAGTCTCACATCAACCTTTTAATTAAATAAACCAAACTTTATTTAATTGAAATCCAAATGCATATTCCATCCCTCTTGATTTAAATAAATCAAAATATTCAAGTCAAATGGGTCAAAATCAACTAATCATCACCTAAGCTAATCTAATCCTGATTAACCTAATCTAACCACCCATCACATCCTCTATCTTTTCCCACTTGCACTAATAAATCATTTTAATTTATTTATAAATTCACCATTTTCTTTCAACTTGGCATAAAAATGGAATATTCCCTCAAGTTTGACTATGAAGACAAGTTGACTTGTCCCTTCCAACATTGCAATAACTTCTCTCTTTCATGTCCCCCTCTCAACATTTAACTCTCAATTTCAAATTTGAATCTCCCCCTCTTTGGCACATTGGCCAAAACTTGCGCATTCCTCAACCTATCATAATGTGACAAGTGGCCTCATCTCATTGGTCAAATCATTATCCCACATTGCTCTCTTATGAGCATTCTTTCAACTTGAGAATCTATAAGTAGAGGGTTTATTCTTCATCAAATCATCTACAATCTTATGCAAAGTTACTCTCTTCAATTGCGAGCTAATTTTTCCCATTATCATCTACAACATCAAGCTTGTCAAGGGTTGGGAAAGGGCTACTTTTCACATCAAAGTAGCACCAATCCACTATGGGATAGGTATCCATTATGCTATTTTATGTTCTTAATTAGTTGTTTTATTTACATTGTGAGACATGATGGATTATCTCATAGGAGCACTATGGCATTTGCATAGTTTGAACTAACATGCTAATGTGTTTTGAAGTTTAAGCTATTTTACAGATTTGTGGTGCTTCATTATGGTGCTTCAGTTGTAATCCAAATCTTTCTATAAGACAGTGTGTCTTCCTTTGTAATTAAGTAGTGAGCTCTAAGCAATGTGCATGAATGAATATGCATTCCCCATTTATTCTACTTATACTTTTAATAGGGTATAATCTTGTGGACTAACCTCCACTGTGGTTTTTCCCCTAACAAGGTTTCCACATAAAAATCTTGGTGTTATGTGTGTTTCTGTTGTGTTGTTGATTCATGCTTTCATTGATATTGATCATATCTGAGAATAAGGATTAATAAGTTTAATAAGTTTGAAATTCGGTGACAATTGATCCACCCCTCCTCTCAGTTGTTTTCCCTTGTGTTGCCAATAGGGGGTCCATACGAACCCCTCTTTTTTTGAATTTTCCTTTGTATTCTTTTTAAAAAATGTTCCAAAAGGTGGGTCCCATCATTAAAGAGGGTTCACTCAAAGGGGGGTTCAAGCAAACCCATTTTGGGTCCATATGAACACCCTAGTTCATGTGGACCCCTAAAAACCAAAAAAAATCATGGGAGAATTTTTGCAATTTTCCTTTCTCAACGGAATTATAAACTAGTATTATGGGATCACCCATATTGTGAGAGATTGTGTAGCTATTTTTGTTGCATGTGTGGATTTTTTGATTCCTCCAATTGACTTCATAGTTTCCTCTAAAGTTCAACCACTTCTTATGCTCAAGGGAATTGGGATGAACTAGCCAATGAAAGAGAACTCGTGTTAAAGATGAATTATCTCTTCACTTTATTCTCTATGAACCTAGGTGCTTTCCCTTCTAGTATCACTTCAAATATTTTCACTATAATAAGAAAGTGATACATAGCAGATAATTGTTAGAAAACCAAGATCACCTGCATGCAATCACCTATCACATGCAAAAGGCATGAAGAACCAAAGAAGTTGTTATGTAAACCTCAAAGTAAAAATGCATTAAAGAGAATCAATTATTACAAAGAGATCAATCCTTATGAAGGAGATCAAGAAACCCTAAAAGGGAAACCCTAAATGAAACCCTAGTGTGCACACTTAATAATTAATCAATTACTAATGTGCCTAAGTTTAGCTTAAGTAACTAAAGGAATAAGTGACTTAATTAATTAACCAATATGATATAATTAATTAAGTGGAATAACTTATTACTCTAACACCCCCCCTTAAGATGAACTTAGGAAGAAGCTAAAATACTAGAATAAGATGCATGAAAGAAAAGGTGGGTCCCGGAAACTAGGCCTGATCAGGTACCCATTTACAAATGCAAGAATGAGGTAGAGAAGGAAAAACCTAGTGGGACAAAACCCCCCTACAATGAGATGACATGTTGCAAAGAAGCACTGGAAGAACTCTGTAGAGTAACACTGGAACCGAAATATGGCAAGCAAGGAAAGATACTTTTGTTTACTACTGAAACCGGATGAGAGTCACTGATTGACTTAAGGAATCATGATAAAGCAACAGCAGACCCGATGCCTTGAAACACTCAAAAACTCCAAACGGAAACAACCCTAGAATCTATGAAGCAGCAAGCGATTATTGAATTATGTATTACTGAAAACGAAGTGCAAAGATGCAAGATACACCCTCCCAACTGCCAAAACATCCAAGTAATCTCCAAACAACCCATCGGTCCAAACCTGGACTAAGTGATCAACCTGGGACATATACATAAAAAGGGCATGGACAGCAACATAGAGCTCCTTAATATCTTTCCAACGCCACAAAGATAGTGAAAATCGGAGATTGTGGCAAAAAGTTATGAGCTCGAAAGTCCAAAATAAACATCTGAATTCAAACAGTAATAAATGCAGGAAAATACTAAAATACTAAAAAATAAACAGCACCACTAGAAAGTGCTCAGAACCATCTTTCCGTCGATATCTCATTTGCCCGATTTTGATACCATATGCCCAAGTTATGACCAAAAGAAAAAAACTGCTCTTTTAGGGAAAACTAGGGTTAGGAGGGGCAAGGAGGGTCGTACGGCCGCTGACGTCATGATGACGTCATCACTTCACGAGCTTAAAATTGACGGCCATCTAGCCATCACCGCAAAAATTCGGCCCCCCTGCAAAAAAAATTGACAGAGCCCCTGGTCGATGATATGACCAAGGGTTGGGTGTCAGAGTTGGCCGAGGGCTGGTCGCGGGCCCATAGTCCCCAATATGACCCTGGGCGTGCAGAGAGGGCATGCGGGAGCTGGCAGACTAGCCGGCGGAGCTTCGGAGGTGGAGGCGGTGGCGGACCGGTGGCAGCAGCCGACCGGTGGCCGCCTGGTGGCCGCCCGGTGGCCGCAGGAGGCGAGAGCCTTCTATACTGGGAGCGCTGGCCTGCAAACCAAAAAAACACATTTTTTTTATTTTCGTGCCTCGGGGAATGTGCTGAGGAGACCATACGGCTTCCCTGGCAAAAAAATTTTGCCTTCCAGATCAACTGCTCCAAAATCGACAAAACAACAGGCATTTTTAGGGTTTTTGGCCGCTGTGAAAGCGATGGCAGTGTCCGTTTGAGCCCAAAGTGTCCCAAAAAATTGGCTACCCCTAGATCTTGCAAAAAAGATGCCTGTGGAAACCCTTGCATTGGAAACTCACTGAAAGGCCATATCTTCAGATCACGAACAGGCAGCTGCAGGTCTGGAGCTCTTGATACCATGTTAGAAACCAAGATCACCTACATGCAATCACCTGTCACATGCAAAAGACATGCAGAACCAAAGAAGATGTTCTATAAACCTCAAAGTAAAAATGCATTAAAGAGAATCAATTATTACAAAGAGATCAATCCTTATGAAGGAGATCAAGAAACCCTAAAAGGAAACCCTAGTGTGCACACTTAATAATTAATCAATTATTAATGTGCCTAAGTTTAGCTTAAGTAACTAAAGGAATAAGTGACTTAATTAATTAACCAATATGATATAATTAATTAAGTGGAATAACTTATTACTCTAACAATAATTGCTCACACTTAACAACAAGGATTCACAAAATGTCACTTGAGAATATCCAAAATCCTTGTAGACTTTTAGATCCATGTATGCAAAGCTAAAATAATTACATACAATTTATAAATGGCTTTTTTTATTTTTGAACTTCAATTTTTTTTTGAGATTGAGAAGAAGCATAAAACTAGACTAGTACTTATCATGGGCTAAAATGTTCTATGTAAAGCATTTTACATTACAATAGTCAAACATATTTATGATCATTTTTAAACCATTCTCTCCTTATGACAATATGATATAGGATAGCCTACAATGACATCATTCTTAATAATCTATTTGAAAATATATCATTCTTCTTATTTCCATGCAAGCATTTACATTAATCTTTAAGAAAACATCAAACCATGAAAATAATTCAAAAAAACAAAGGTGTGAAGAACTTAATAACCCTTGATTATATTGCTCAAATAATGATTTCATTATAGTGTGATTTTCATTTAAGAATAAATCAAAATACAAATGATTACAATCATAAAATGACTTGCAAACATGAACCTTTACATATGTTCTATTTTTCCTATTCACACAGCTAATAAGTGGGTGTGGACATTCTAAGCAGTAGCAATGAGGTTAATAAGTGGTAGGTTGTGTTGTAGTGTAGAGGCATTTTAAACATTATTGGCAATTAAGAAATGCTCAAAACTCTGCTAAAATGTAGCCTGGGTAGGAATTGCCTCAAGAAAGATTTTGGACAAAGAAATGGCCATCTTCATCTTGCAAATGATCTCCAAATGCTTCCCTAAGCTTAAACAAATGAATAAAAATGGTTTTAGCACTGGTATTGGTTGAATACAATTTCGAAGGGAGACATGGCGCTAAAATGGCACCGTAGTTGGGGCAGCAAAGACACATTTTTTGAAATAAAATAGGTATTTCAAGTGAAGACCAAAATATAGTCATCGTTAGAGCTCATCCAAGATAGTAGAATGTGGGCCAATCAAACACTCATTGCTATAAAGGAGAGGGGCCTATAGTGGGCCACCCTAACTTTGCACTTCTCAAAGTTCTATGTGAAAATTTCTAATCACTCCCAAATTTGTACAGCAGCTTATTTGGCAAGTTCCCTACTTATAAAAATTGGTTTCAAGACCACATCATCAAATATGATGCCACATCAACATGCTTTTTGTCAAAGTATCCAAAAGGACCAAAAAAAAAGGTGAGACCAATAGTCAGTCACTAAATCATGTATTATTGGTGTGCTAATGTGGCATCACATGATTTGTCAATTTGTGTACTTTATGGATAAAAGTGTTTTGAAATTGGATATTACGTATGATTTTATTGGATATTAAGCCTACCTACTATGGGGTCCACTTAAGCCTACTTCTATAGCCACCATTGGATCCCTTTCCCTTAAATAATCCCATCACAACTTAGATTTACTTTTCCTCTTGAAAATGGTGTTGGCGCGTTAACTTTTGTACCATGTTTCTCAACTATTTTATGACACCACTCTTATATCAATAGAAATTTAAAATCCTACTTATCATATTTTAAAACCTTGAGAAGCACATGCGCATAAAACCTTGTTTGGCACCTTATCCAGTTAGTAATAATTTTAATACATAAAGATGCAATCACACATCATTTATTCATCACAATTTTGATTGGGTTTGGAGAGAGCACCCAATAGTTGATCACCCTAACTTCGTGTTTTTCAAAATCTTACATGGAAAATTCAAATCACTCCCAATTTTTTACAGCAGCTTGCTTGGCAAGCCCCCTGCTTATAACTAAATCATGTTTTATTAATGTGTCTATGTGGCTCTAAAGCCTTAGTTATAAGTAGGGGGCTTGCCGAATAAGCTGCTTTAAAAAAATGGGAATGATTTCAAATTTCCATGTAGGATTTTGAGAAGTATGAAGTTAGAGTGCTCAACCACCAAGTCATCTCCCCTACAAAGATTAAAATTGTATTGAAGTGCCTTGCAACCATGTGGAAAGACCTTACACACATCTTGGCATCTCTTGAGTAGGACAATGCATAGCTATCGTTGATTAGGGAGAAAGATATGAATCATAAAACATTAGTATGCACATGAAGATTGACCAAAAATTGGCACTTAACTCTTGTCTATCCAGTCAACACAAAACCAACCAATGATATTCCCATTGCACCATGTCAATGTACCGCAATTTTGAATAGAAAGGGAAGCATTCAAACTATGAAGGGGTGCTTTGTCTCCATGTGTAAAAGAAGCCCAATTGCATGCCAACTCAAACCAATAAGAGAGAATCACTAAATAGAAAATTTTGCACATGAATTAAACCTTTATAAATTTTAATTTATAAAAATTATTGCTCATTATAAAAATTTAAAAAAAAAAGTAAATTAAATTTTCAAAATTAAAATTATGAAAGAATCAACTTAATTTATTTGCAAGACAAATGACTTTATTGACATCATGGGTGCATACCACTTTTAAGAGCTCCAAAAAATTACAAAGGGTCGTGATTAATTATTTAGATCATCATTCTTCATTTTGACACACTCAACAAATCAATTTGCAGCACCTCCTTTGTAAACAAGGTCTTCCAGTAGGTTGTACAACAACAAAAAATGTACAGATATTGAAACTCATTTGATCATCACAAAACTAGAGCTAGAGAATAATGATGAAAAATAAACAAATGGGTTGTGACCAAAACAGAGAAAATCAAACTTTTTTAGGGACCTTATAGGCCCACTCAAAAACATTGACATATTAAAATCGCCACCCAAACTCATCTAGGATCCTTGAAATCAGTTTTACACACTCCTTATGATTTATGAAAAACCTTCTACCAACTATATTTTGAAGACAAGCTACAAATTACAAAATTTTAATGTTGAAAGGTTTAGGCCAACAAGCTACCACAAGGCCTTAAAACAAGGTTTCTCTACAAATTGAAATGTCATCACAAACTAAAAATGAGGGAAATTTCTAGGTTCCTATAGTGGCTCTTATTTGGGGATGTATGCTTTGGTGAAGCATAACAAGATTTCAGATGTCTCTATGGTGTAAACCATGTGCCTAGTCCATCAAAAATATCTACAACTACTTCACTATACTACACTGAATCCCACATTTTCAAACTTCGTTTGGTGGCCCTAGGCCCCCAAAAATGAAGAACCAACATTTACTTTTATTAAACACTCTAGTCTCTTATTATTGACCTAAGCCTAATCTAAAAATTATGTCATAATCTACCTATTAATCAACACTACCATTCACATGTTTCACCATACCCCTATATTTATCTCTATCAATGCTATCCCTATATATATAATGATTGCAATCAGGCATTAATTGAAATGCCTTATTATATAAAAATAATATAACCCATTTGTCAAACATTTCATTCAAATCCTTATTGCAACTCATTACATCCAAAAAAATCAATACCATGTATTATTACATATTCATCAAATTGAAATGAGAAATAAAATATTTTATATTCCATTAAACAAGATGCATCAACAACATTGACTTCATTTTCTACTTCAACTAAGTAATCAACTAAAATTTGTTGCATATATGATAAGCAATCACTTTGTGTAATGAACAAAAAATTCCATACCAGGCATCATTCCTATTTGAGTTGTGATATTCTTACACTCAACTTCATTTAAACACTATAATTCAATAAAATTATTGTGTCCTAGTGATCTACGAATAAAACTCCTCAACATCAATAATATCTTTAACTTCATCATCATTCTAAAATTTGACAAATTTCTTAAATTCGGGTTCAATAACAAGATTTACTCATCCTCTAAATGAACATACCACTCTATCTAAAACATCTCAAGAAGAAGATCAAATAATTCATAATATAATCTTGCATCAAATTTCTCACAATTATCTTTCATAACATGGTCATTGTTGTAATGGCTTTTAAAATCAATATTGCTTGCCAATTGTCCAAAATGAAAACTTGAATATTTTTCAATATCAACACTTTCAAACTTAGCATGATCAATAAAAAATCATGTAGAAAGGCTTTCAACTTCACCTATATCAACAAGTAACAATGATGATCCAAAAACCAAAGGTTCATCAAAGCTTGAAATTTGTTCACTCACAAGTGAATATGTGTGTTCTTTGGTGTTTATGTCAATGTGTTGCTCACTTAAAACAACTATTTCTATTTCCACACTGTGAGGATAATCAATATCAATAATAGAGGATTGACCATAGTCAATACAATCATAGCCAAAAAAACAAGGAAATTCACTTTTAAAATTATGTTCAATTTCCCCATAATGATTGTATAAATTTTTGTTTTCCATAACATCATCTTTGATTTCCAACTAGAATGCCTCAAAGTATGCACAAAAAAATCTGAATGCTCCTCATAGTAGATAGCTTCTTCACTTAAGATTGAACACATTTTTTCAATCATATAGACATCAATGTCTTCTTCATATAAGGCAAACACTTTCACCTCTATTTCATGAAAACAATCATGACCAACATAGAAGCAACTAAATCCACATATGTCATAATCAACACCATCAAAAATCTTACCATTGCTAACATTATGCTTAAGGTCCAAAAAATTATTTTCCAATTTCTCAATATGAAGACATGAATCATACAAAGTTTTTTCACTTACATGTGAACATGTTATTCCATAAATACTTGCATTGTTGCATTCGTTATCTAAGGTAGATATTTTGAATCATCTTCATGGAAGCATTCATAATCCATAGAGAAATGATCAAGCTCATTATCATCATGATCAACATCACAAGGGAATCCATCATTACTAAAATATGCTTAGAATCTTCCAATTTAGTGTCTAAGCATTCGTCCTTATTGGCATCATCATTGATTGAAAAATGACAAGACATGACTTCCTAAATTTCTTTTATTTCATCATACCTTATACCCTAATTTTCATGAGTGCAATCTTCATTTGTAGACACTTCATGTATAATTTGATCACAAACATTATTATCACCATTGCAAGATTAATCTTTCAAATTTTCCTTATATTCTTGATCCATGTGTGTTATGACATTATTTTTATCACACAAGGAAATATTCCCACCATCATTACTAATAGAGGATATGATATTCTTTGCATAATCATACCTAGTTTTCTCAACAATCCTAATCCATTCATAGACCTGATCAACATTATGAGGCTTCCTCTTGTCTGATATAGTGCTCAGACCTGGCTCAAAAGATTTACAAAATAAATCAATACACACTAAGTCCTCAAATCTACAATATTTAGGGATTTCCAATAAAGTATCCATAAATATTGCATATATATCATATTGTGATTCTCTATTACGCCTTTTTAATATGACACAATACCTAAACAAGAGACATTTGGTCAACGTATGTTTACATTATATTTAATGTTCATTGTAGCTTGAATGATGCAATGATAAATCAGTTGTAACAACATAGTTACTATTATCTTGACAATATCTTTTATTGTTTAATTTACATATTTCATCTACATGATACGATATAGGACAACCAACACATGTAGACATATGTCCTCTCATCATTGAATATTTTGAGTTATTTTCAATATCTCTAGCAATTTCATATGCTTGAAGTGTCATTAGATTTTTATCTCTTATTTTGAAGCTCATTTTTTCATCAAATTTACACCTAGGTATATGAACAAAAAAATGAATCATTTGGCATGATATTCTCTAGAATATCTCACTCCTTGCAAATCTCAAATTGTAAACTAGAATTAACTCTTATCATTCTTATGAATATTAATGAGTTTATTGGTCAATGATTATACATCAATCCTCTCACCAAAATAATCAATTAACATTGCCTTGAACTCATGACATGGAGCAATAGGACACATTAGCAAGTCTACAAACCAATACCTGACATATTTTTTAAGGGATTGAACAAAGAGCTTCATGACCACATCCTTGTTAAAGTAATCATGCATTAGCTAATAATTAATTAGTCTTTAATTGATTATTAATCTAATTTATTCGCGTGCACATAAGTTATACTTAAGAGTAATTTTATGCTTTTAGGGTTTTTCTCCTATATAGCACTCAACCCTCATTGTAATTATCTCTTGAGATTTCATATATTTGTGATAATCTCTTGCTTTCGTAGCTTTTTCTTATTGAGGAATATTGCACATATTGTTTGTAAATCTCTTGTGTGGAAGATGTCTTTGTTCATTGCTTGATCTTGTGGCTCATGGTTTTGTGGTTTTTCACAATTCTAACATGGTATCAAAGTGTGGAATTTCCAAACCCCTTCTAATTATTTAGGTTTTTTTCTTCAACAAGAGTTACAGGCTTTAGATCTAAATCCCTTTATTTTTTTTGCAAATTTTGGAGGTGGTCATTTTTGGTTCATTTTTGCATGAAAAGGACCTCATTGTTGGATTCAAAGCTATCGAGAAAGTCAATTTTTGCTTTTGTTTGGCCTGATTTGGACTCCCGAGGTCAGATCTACAAGGGTTTGAAGTGGTTGCTCTTTTTTTGAATCTAGAGGGTAGTTGTGTTTTTGGTGCATTTTTGTGTGAAAAGGACCTTGTCAGTCGTTTAGGAGGTTGATTCCATGAATTTTGACTATAAATTCAACCTATTTACCCATCAGAGCTTCTGAGATAAAAAAAAATTTGTACTAGGGTCATACAACCCCTTGTACAGCTGCAAGTACAACAATTTCAAAACAAATAAAAAATGAAATAGTTTTTTCAAAAAAAAATATTTTTTTATTTTCTTATAAAAATAAAAACCTGCAAAGTTTTCATTGAAATTTGGGCACAATATTTTGGGGGGGAACTTTATTAAAGGCGGTACCTGCCTAGTAGGCTAGCGGGCCCACACTTTCTAGTACATACCATTGGTGCCCCTTCTTTAAACCTGGCATTTCTTCTTTATCAGTCGCCAAAACTTTTATAGGCAGCTTGTTTTTCCTTGCCAATGGTTTTTTTCTCACCGCCTGGATTCTTCTTAGGCATGCCAACTTTTCTAGGGTTGGTTTCCTTTTTCTAGTAACCCCTGTTTTCTTTAGTGGTCAATGCATTTTTTCAGCCATTCTTTATTTCCTGGCAGTGCACAGTTTTTTCAAAGACTGTGTATTTTGTTGATGACCTAATTTTTTTCTAGCTACCATGTCACTTTCCCAGTGATCATTTTTTTGCAAGGAATCAGATTTTTTTTAACTAGGGGAGAATATTCTTTGAATATTCCTAATGACATTAACATGACATCATTCGTACATATGTTGATGTCAACATGACATGAGCCATACGGCTGCTTGGATATGGCCCCCTTCACCCCTTCCCTAGCCTAAGGAAGCCACTTTTTTCTTTTCTCCATAACTTAGGCATACGATGTTCAATTTTGACAAACAAGATATCGTTGAAAAGATGATTATGTCAACTATCTAGTAGTATGGATCTTATCACCTAACTTTTTTGTTGGTACATTCTACAACCTGTTGAATTCAATAGTGTTGTTTTTAGTCTTGAGCTCATAACTTTTAACCAATTTCTCCTTTTTTCGTGATTCTAGCAGCATTGGAACTATCTTGTAGAGCTCTTCAGTTCCATCCATGCATTTTTTCCAGATTTCTCTCCAGGTACATTTTATTCAATTTTTTTTGTTTTCGTACTCAAGTGAATTACTTGGACGTCTTAGCTCCTGGAAACTTTTCATTTGCATGGGATGACTCATTTTTGGCTATTCTATATTTATTTCTAGTATTTTATCCTATTTGTGCATTATAGACATCTTTTTCATGCACATTCTCTTTTGTAGATGCACTAAAATAAAGTGTCCTTGTTTGTCTGAACCCATCATGCATTCTCATTTTAGGGTTTTTAGCTACTCCCTAAGTTCATCTTAATGGGGGGTGTTAGAGTAATCATGCATTAGCTAATAATTAATTAGTCTTTAATTGACTATTAGTCTAATTTATTCTCATGCACTTAAGCTAAACTTAGGAGTACTTTTATGCTTTTAGGGTTTTGCTTCTATATAGCACTCAATCCTCATTGTAGTTATCTCTTGAGATTTCATATCTTTTTTATAATCTCTTGATTTTGTAGCTTTTTCTTGTTTCTCAAAATATTGCACATATTGTTTGCATATCTCTTGCGTGGAAGGTGTCTTTGTTCGTTGTTTGATCCTGTGGCTCATGGTTTTGTGGTTTTCCACAATTCTAACAATCATTTCTATCAACCTTGTAATCTACAATCAAATCACTTAAATCATGTAAGTGCTTAATTGCTGATATAGAACTTTTAACCTTAAATTTTGGTAATTTTTTGGGAAATTTTCTCTGAATTGATTAAAAATGGAGTTTGGGAAACCTTGATTACCATTAAATTTCAATGCTCTATATCTTCCAACAAAGAAAAATTCTCTCTTAGGAAATGATTGTTATTTTTTTAAATTTTGCATTGTAACATTTGAGATTGTAGAGGGAAAACTATAATGACATCATTTTCAAATTCTTTTAATGATAGCTCATTTCCCTCACAACCATGTGTTCACAATTTTATTCTTACAACTTAGCCTTCTTAATCGTAACCCTTATGTCTCCAATGTTTAATCATTTCCTATCATTATACTTTAACATAAAAATTTAATTCCATTTATTGATTGCACAATATTCACAGGTCTATAAAGGCTACATAAGCTCTTATAATATATTCAATAGTATGAATCACCAACCCTCTATTTATCACCATGTATATTTTACCAATATATACATATCATGACCTTAATTTAAAATATGCAAGTATATCATTCAAAGATATGAATTTATTTTAATTCCATTCCTTCCAAAATAAAATCACTTAGCATGGGAATTAACCTTACTTCACATAGGTTTTTCACAAATCTCCTTCATACAATATTTATTCTCGTCATGAATATTGAATAAAGGAAAATTAAATACCTCGAAGACTATTCTAGACCTTTGCAAAAAAAAATTATTTGGCTAGAAGCTCCATAGATATATGCAATAATCTTGCATAAACTTTGGAAAAATTAAACAATTCATTAGGTTCACTTACAAAGTATCCACCTCTCCAAAGAGGAAAAAATATTCAAGCAATCAAATGCTTCTCAAAGACTAAAAAAAAAATTGAGTTCATTCCACTAACATAGCATCCATATTTCATGCAATCTTCACATCTACTACAATAACTTCTTCATCAAGTACGAAGCTCTTCAATATCTGATTTTTTTTACTCTTTCCCAAATAAACAACTCTAGAGTTGTCCCTAGCAAATTTTCCAATATGTTTGTTCCTCCAAATAATTGCCCAATTTCCTCTAAAGGTCAACCACTTCTTATGCTCAAGGGTATTAGGATGTTGGCCAACGATTAGAGTACTCACTTTAAAGATGAATTATATTTTCACTTCAATCTCTACTAACCTTGGTGAGTTACCCTTCTGGTATCACTTAAAATATTTTAACTATGATAAGAAAATGATACACAACAAACGATTTATCATACTTAATAACAAGGATTCACAAAATGTCCCTTGAGAATATCCACAATCCTTGTAGAATTTCAAATCCCTGTATGAGAAGCTAAAATAATCACCAATAATTTATAAATTTGTTTAATTTTTGAACTTTAAAAGTTGTTTCTAAAACTAAGGAGAAGCACAGAACTAGATAAATGTTTGTTATAAGCTACAGAGTCCTATATTATGCATTTTACATCACAACAGTAAAAAATAATTTGATGATTATTTAAACCATTGTCACCTTATGGCAATATGACTTGGAATAGCCTATAATGACATCATTCTTAATAATCCATTTGAAAATATATCATTCTCATCATTTCTAGGCAATCATTTATACCACTCCTTAAGCCAAAAAAAACTATGAAAACTATTCAACACATGCTCAATAACCCTTGATTATATTGCTTAAAGAATGGCATATTTGAACACTAGAGACAATCTCATTGCAATGTGATTTTTATTTAAGAATAAATTTAAATATAATGATTATAGTCATGAAATGACTTTCAGACATGAACCTCCACATATGATAGATTACACTATCGCCTATACTCTATTTTTCTCACCCACGGAGCTTCAAAACCCAAAACCCTTGCAAATAACAGAGAAATTACATTTTAAATAAAAAGAAGAAGCCCAAATCAATTCTACAACTGACACTTGGCACATTCAAGTCCCCTTGATTTGCAACTATAAATGAAATCTAGAATATGGAATTGCTCTTCCCTTTCCCTCTTATTTGGTCATTTATCTTCTTTTAACAACTGAATTTTGATGTCACATTTCACTTATATTCCCATGAATCTCTTTTACATGTATGTAAAACTTAACTTACTACCGCATTTTCACTTGGCAAGTGAAAATTTCCACGCCCAAGAAATTACCCATCCAATTGACAAGTAAAAAAGTGCATTTGACAAGTGCATTTGACATGGCATTTTAATTTTGAGAATCATCACTTTTCAACTACACACAATTTGGAATTTGTCAAATAATTTTCTGACAATTGTTTTCCTCAACACTCTGCCTACAACCAACTCAGTCTTATTTTCTACCCAATCCATTTTCTAATACAAACATGCAATAATTGAATATTTTATCTCTAAATAATCTCACTTCATTTTCACAAATCATTCCTTGTGTTCTTGGGTGTGCGATACATCTACAAGCTACTTTCCATATTCTTGGGAATTTTAAACAACAACAATGTGATTGATAATAAGTGGCGGGTCATTTTTTGCAATGTAGGGGTATTTTAAACATTACTAGCAAATGAAAAAATTCAAAACTCTGCTAAAATGCAACCTGGGTATTGGAATTACCTCATGAAAAAACTTGGACAAATAAATGGCCATCTTCAACTTACAATGATCTCCAAGTATTGTCCTTAACTTAGGCACATGAATAAAAATATTTTCAACACTAGTTTTGATTGCATATGGTTTCAAAGGGGAAACATGGTGCCAAAAATGGTGCTATATTTGGGGCAGTGGACACTTATTTCTTGAAATAAAATATTATAAGTTAAGATCAAGATAAAGTCATTGTTACACCTCATTCCAAGCCAATAGAACATGGGCCAACCAAACACTCATCACCACAAATAATCCCATCACAACTTTGATTTACTTTTCCTCCTCAAAATGGAGATGGCACAAAAACTTGTCAGTGGAAAGGAAAAGAAAATTCCATGATTCTCACCTATTTTATGGTACTCTCTTATGTCCAAAAAAATTTAAAATCCTACCCAATCAAATATTAGCATTAAAGTTAGGATATTTTAGAACCTTGAGAATCACATGTAGATAAAACCTTGTATGAATCTCATCCAGTCAGCAATAATGCTAATCCATAAGTGGCCATCACACATCCTTTATTTATCACAAATTTATTTGGGTTACAAGATTAAAATTATGTTGAAGCACCTTTTAGTCATGTGGAAATATCTTACACACACCTCAACACCTCCTCATAAATTTGAGGTTAATGGAAGCATCAAAATTGTGATGGAGAATTTTGTCTCCACATTTAAAAGGAGCCCAAGTGCATACACTCATGCAAAAAAATATATATACAACTCATAAATCGCAATCACAAGCTCCTTGTATAAAACCTATCAATGAAGAACATATAATCTAGGAACTCCCATAAAATAGGTAATGTCAAATTTGAAAATACATCATGACATATCAAGTCTACCAATAAAAACTCAAACCAAGGTACGGTTGATGATAACAAATATGTACTTACCAAGAATAATCATATTGATCCTATTGGAAATTATTGATATTTAGACGTATGGATGGTTGAATGTATTAGCATATGTTGTGGGTGTTAGTTCTAGTCATGTGGGTTTTTATCTTTGACAATAGTTTGGAGCTTTTTAATCACTTGAATTTGATGCTTATGTTCTTTGTATTGGTGCATATTCACCTTGGATTGTTCCTTTTTTATATAGGTGGCATGCTAGAGGATGAGAGTTCTTGCTTGAGATGGTGGTAATCTTAGTTTATCATAGGTATATTTATGGAGCATGAGAGCATACTAGATATCCATGTGGTTTCATGTATGGTTATGATGATGTATTTCATAAATTGGCCCTTATTTAATGTATATAATAAGTGAGAGAATGTTAGGAATAGGCTTTGTACACCTTGCATAACATGAGTATTTTAATTATGTAAAATAAATATATATTTATTTATTGTGCATCTATGAGATGTGTTTAGCCACATTAGATTTTTGTTTGGCTCCAACTATATTGTTGTAACATTGGGTTGGTTATTTTATGTATGGGAGATAAGAATAATTAATTAGGAAAATATTTAATAATATAAAAACTTAGTATCAAAAAGTAAATGAGGGGTCAACGGCTTTGTGTACTCATGGTTTTGAGCCAGATGGTTTTATCTTACCACTTGATTGTATTTATGAAAGCTTGAGTTTATAAAATCAAGCACATGTTTAGTGCTTAAGGTTATTTGGGTAAGTGGGTTTTCATATTATTGAATTTCTTTTTTGAGTGCATATGTGAAGCATGGCATGGGATGTGCGGATACATGCTTGGACACATGGAGATTTCTTTAGAGGAGCTTAATATTTTGGAAGTGTTCATGGAAACTCTATAGTGCATTGTAATGTTTTATTGTTGAATAATAAATAGAATGTGGATGCTTTTATAGGCCAAATTTTTCCATCTTGGGTGTTTTCCCAAGGTATATATCTTGTGTCATCTTGTGGCTTGTCTATTTGTTCTTTGCATTATGGTTATTTTGCAAGCTAGTGTGTATGCTTTTCTCTCACAGGGTAATGTAAGAAATAGATTAACATTATTAAACAATATGGGTGTTATGCATTAATTTCCCAACACATAAGAAATCAGATAGAATAATATCAGACTTGCATAATTGCCACATTGTGAAGATATTTTGATTTTCACTACCACTTTCCTATTATATGAATGTATTTAGTTTATATATGTTTCTATGAATAAATTTTGTTTACAAATTTAATAGAAATAGTTTGTCCTTGTATGATACTATTACCTAAGGTGTCATGTAAGTTGGGTGATATTTTTAATGCTCAAATAAATATAAAGATGGTTGGTAATTGGGACCTTTATATGTAAGGTAGCTCAAGAACCTTATTTTGGTAATAGGCCATCTTAGCATATTGAACTAATTCATTAACATAAAATCATTAATATTTATGTTTTTTTAATATTATCTTCCTTGGTTAAGCTAGTCCTTGGCTAGCTTGGAGAAATCATCTATAAAGGCTATAAATCCCTAAAACATATACCTTATTGTTGTATGTGACAAAATGGTTATTTTTATAATATGTATAGATTATCTTAACTTGGAAAATTTCAAGTTGTCATCCTATAGTTGAAATCCTAGGAGAGCTACATGGGACTTTGATCCTATTTGGAAATGGGTATGTAGGAAGTCCTTGGGTGAAGGATTCCCCTATGACCTACATCTATAAGGGAATTTTAGGGAATAGATCTAGTGGTTGGGGTTTTTCCTGAACTTTATTATCTCTCCCTCTTTAATATGATTAATCATGAGGCTAAATTTCATCTTAAATTTATGTGAGATAATTATGTCAATAATATGTCCCCACTATACAAGTTTGAGCCAATGAAATGTAGCTCATTGATATCAAGATGTCTACTCTAAGGCTTGTAGTTTTTGGCTTTTCAAAATCTACTTCAATCTTGGATGAAAAATTAAAATACTTATTATAAAGTTCTACTGTAATGCGAATATGTAAAAATGCCTCTAGATCTAAACTAAAATAATTAAAGTTATGTGTTGAACACTATGGCCTTGTGTCTTGGATCATTAACAAGTATAGGAGGGTATTTGTTATCTTCAAGACTCGATAAGGTCTATTTCTCGAAAAATAAGAGCATGATAAACTTGGCCATGGTGTGGCTATGAAAAAATTAGGGATCCTTCTAATGTGTATTTAATGTTGATGTTGAATTAATCCTTTATGATCTCATGGTGTGAACATATCTTATTACTTTAGATTTTTTACTTGATATAAATATGTACTTTATTTGTGTTGAGTTTAGGACATATTTACTTATGATCACCTTTTCCAAATATGGGTAATTAATTGTAAGTATTTCAAAGTATGGTTTGACATTTTTCCTTTATATCTATTTTGTAGATAAATGTATGATAATTCTTAGGATTGGTACTAGATAAAATATTATATACTCAAAAGTAGTGTTATGATTTTCACTTGATCATAAAACAAAAACTAAAATAACCTTCCAAAATTTGCATGCACACAATAATTCTAATTGATATTATCATAGAGGAGTAAAATGTACAATGTAACCTTGCATATATAGGCAAGGTGGTGAAGGTTAGAAAGTTTTAAAAAATGAATATCTATCCCACAAAAGATGGAACACTTGTTAACTCACTTGATAAGTGTTCTAGTGAGTGGAAAATTTATATGTAAGAGGTGTTTCAAAAAGTGAGGGCACATGTCTCAACAACATGAGGTGAGACAAAACTCTAGAAGTCCCTAAGTGCGGACTTAAGCAATGTAAACAGGACTCTCCTAGGTAGACTATTAGCTAACTAGTTTGATAAAGTCAATATTTACACCAACACCCCCCTTAAGAACAACTTAGAGAGTAACATATGCAAGATGATGATGGTTCCCAGCTACTAGCCATGTTAGGTACTCATGTACAATGCAATCTCTTATAAAGCATGCTAAGATATAGTGTTGTACACCATTGCATAAAATGTTATACTATAATATTGTAATTAAATAATTATTTAATTGTGGTACACCTAGGAGGTGTGTTTAGTCACATTAGATAATTGGGGCCACTTGTAAAGGTGTATTGTAATGGGTTATTATTTACTGTGTGGGGGATAGGATAATAATTTAACATTTGGGGAAGTATTCAATAAAGTGAAAACTTAGTACCCAATATTAAATGAGGGGTTGATGGTTTTGTGTTCACATAGTGTTGTGTTCACATAGTTTTGTGGAGCATGATTTATCTTACCACTTGGTTTTATTTGTCTGAGCTCGCTTCTATAAAATTAAACACATGTTTAGTGGTTAAGGTTGGCTAGGCAAGTGGGTTGTCATTATTGAGTCTTTTTTAGGAGTGTATATACATGAAACATGGCATGGGATGTATGGATTCATGCTTGGACACATGGAGGATGCATTGGAGAGGCTTGATGCTTCAAAAGTATTGATGGAAACTTTGTGAGTGCATGTATAGTTTATTCTTTGAATAATAGATGGAGTATGGATGCTTTTGGAGGTTGGGTTTTTCCCTCTTGAGAGTTTTCCTAGGGTATATCTTGTGTTATCTTATGGATTGTTTATTTGATCTATGTATTGTGATTATTATATAAGCTTGCATGCATGTTTTTCTTTCATGATTTTATGTAGGAAATGGATTAAATGAACTAAGCATTGATGCACATTATTTCCTAACAAGTGGTATTAGAGCTTTAATGGTTATGGGAGGTGTGAGCTCCTAGGTTTTGTTATAACCCTTATTTGAGTAGATTTGATGCAAAGTTGAATGCATGGATATGCATAATAGATCTGAGGCATTACAAGGTATGGAACGTGCATGTGTAGTTGTTATGCAAATTTGGGCTTTTGGGATTTACAAATATATTAGGTTTATTTTAGATCTAGTGTTTGAAGATTTTGGGTCAAAAGGGTTTATTGGATTGTGCTTTCATATGAGGTTTAAATTGTATAGGAAATAAATGACCTCTTGATAAACCTCGCCATTGGATCCAAGATGGATAAGAAATGAAGAATCATATAAAATTTTCTCTATTTTACCCACTATAGGAAAATGCCAAAAAAATGCCTATAACCTCCCTCGGCCATACGGCCATCAAATTTGCAAGGTCACTGAAAATTTAAATAATAATAATAATAAATAAATCAACCATCAAATTTTTAATAATCCTAAAAAAATTAATAAAAATTTTATTGAAAATATTTAAATAAATATTAAAAAAAAATTAAAAGGGGCGAGGTGGGGGGTTTCATAGACCCATGTACCCTTGCTAGCATTGGCATGCACTAACATGCCAACAGGTACCTGCGAATACTACGAATAGCTGTCAGTAATCCTATTGGCAGTCGTCAATGATCCTAGACAACAACCTTTGGCCCCAATCACAAGCCCCCAGTCCACTGGGAGACTGCAGGTCAGCCCTCGTCCAGGGTAATTTAAAACTCTTTTAAGATCTTCCACCTATAGACCACCAAGACACCACCTGAGCGCCATTGGCGTACCACCACCATCGGTGGGGTTGTCAGTTGGCCACCCAAGGGCCGCCATGCTATCCCTATAAACCTAATTATAGAATTTTTTTTTTCAAATGAGCATAACTTTCACCTATGATGTCATATTTTCAATTTTTTATACTTGTTGGAAAGGTGGTTCTGAGCATTAGGCATTGGTACAAGTTTGGTTTTATGATTTTACTTTTCTTTTTTTGTGGTTTGGAAGTCATATATTCTCTTGTACATGATTTTGAGCATAACTTTTGCATATGAAATCATATTTTCAACTTTGAATAGATGTTGGAGATCATGTGAAGTGTACTATATGGTGGATCAAGTAGATTTTCAATTTTTGGTGTAGAAAGATTATTGTACTTGTTTGATCACTTTTAGGTGCTTGAGATTTGGGTGGTGATTGCATGAGCACCCAGATGAGTCAAGAGGCAAAACATTGAGGGAGTACATATTTTTATATGATATTTATGATGGTATAGAGATTATCAGTTTGGTGCTTCCTGGTATAGGTTTACAAGTGTTTTTAAAATTTTAAATTTGAAGGTGACGAGTACATAGGTTATCTTTGGTTTTGAGGATATGGGTTGACACGTGTAGAGACTTGGAGTCTCATGTGGATGAAATTTGAGTGAAGGTACAACATTGAAAATGATTATCGTGTCATGGATATATAGGTACATTTGATGACATCACATGATCATGCATGTGGTTGTTTGGTGGTGATTTGGTTTGGTGTTATGAGGTTGTTATTATCTCCTAGATGCTTGTATAGTTCCTTGGCTATGGTTACTGTTATCACCTTAAGTTGCACCCTTGTTGAACCTGATGTTCAATGCCTCAGTGTAACATGGGAAGACCTCTAAAGATGTGGGTTTCTTTATAGGCAAGGTCAACATCCGAAGAAGGCCGGCTTCCTTTGGGTATCACCTAAAACTATTGATTTTTTGAAGGAAAAGGGAGAGAGATAATGCATAAAAATGAAAATTAAACTCTAAGGTGATGCACCAAAATGACAAGAACAATGAAATACTCGAGCTAAACTTGAATACTGGTGATAGCCATGAGACTGCACAACAAGGTACTATAGATCACACATTCAAATAGGTTTGACATGCACATGCCTTCAAGAAGGAAAGGTAGATTTTCACAAACTAGAAGCTCATGTGCAAGATTAAGTAAACACAGTTTGTAACCTACATGATACTACTTCTGCAAAGAAAGGCACGACATGAAACAAAAGCTATAAGGAAAGAGAATATTCCACTAAGTCGCTCAATGAATCAAAAAAGAATGCACAATACTTCACAAGAGTCAGAAGGAAAAAATGGTGGGCCATCAATGGTAATCAAGGTAGCTTTTGTATATTTATGTTCCAAATTGAGTTACAAAAACATGCTAGTCTGAGAGAGGATTGCAAAAAGGTCACAGACTTCAGAAGAGCATACATCAGAACTCCTTACAAAAAGGAAAAAAATGCCTTATATACAGAGAGTGTCGGCCCCTTAGGGCTTACAAAAATATTGGTCTCAGAAAAATCTATCCTAAGATCTTTTGATTGAATTAAATGTTGCACCCTGCGTGTCCCGTTGTTCTTGTCGGTGTGAAAAGATCACTCTTGGGGAAGCCTTCAGATCTTTTGCTGCATTAATTCTTCTATCTCCATGTCCTCTCGAACCTCCTCAATCGAGCTACTTTGAATATTCGTGAGCTCATGGCTGATCCACGTCGTGCTTACTCTATTGATCTTATTCACAGGGGGAATCAAACAATCGAATTGTCAAAGGTTCATATTTGGCTCCTTCAGATTGGTTGAGCATACCCCACATAGACTCTTCAGGCGGTCAAAAGCTTCTCCTATAGAATCGCATATCAATGAGACACTAATCGTGTCTCCCCAATGTGATTAAACCTTCCTGTGATTATCGGCATAGCTTGAAACCATCGATGGGAGCTCTTGTCGAGCCTAAAGAGTCATATCGATATCCTTTGAACCATCGGCAAGACACAAATCCTTCGTTGAGACATCATGTCGACTTCCTTGCTTTACCGAGCGCATGTTGGTGTGACCTTTTCTTCTTCGAAGAGACCTACTAGCGAACTCTCCTTTCTTTAGTAATGCTGCTTTCCTTCGGCGAGACACTTTGACTTCGCCCAGACCTCACACCGACGTCCTTTCCTTCCACCGAGCTGCTCATTTGTCGGCAAGAAAACATTGAGTCAGGGAAACCTTCTGGCAAAACCAATCGCTTTGTCTCGGGCCCCAAGATCCCATTCGGCAAGACATTTGAGCGATGGCTGGAAACTATGTCGACATTATACGTGTCGGGGAGACCTTCTGCATTTGGCAGGACCTTGTGGTGAAATGAATTTCTCTCGGCAAGGTCCTTGACAGTCACCAAGACATCCTTCGGTCGCTAGGACCTTACATCGGCCCTTGTTCCTTATATCGAAGCCTCATCCCTTCGGTAGGAGTCATAGCGAGTGCGTCAAATTCGCCGAGACCTTGGCTTGTTGACCAGACCTCTTGCTGGGCTCCTCATTCTCTCTGCGATGAATTTACTTTACATCCTGTCGGGGAGACATCCCTACTTCGGCATGACTTTATGCCGATTTCTTCAGTCTTGGCGAAGTCTTTCATTGTCAGTGAAACTCCTTCTATCAGCCAGACCTCATGGCGAACTCCTTTTGTCTGCTCGATGTCACTTCATTTTGCCGAGACCCATCCTTGGTCACCAGGACTTGTAGCAAAGCTCACTTGCTTTGCCGATACCATTATCTTTCGGAGAGACTTTCACCTTCGCTAAGACCCCTAATGAAGCCTGCCTACTTTTCCAAAAGCATCCCTTCCCTATCGACGAGACATAATGCCCTCGCCAAGACATTCTGGCGAAGGCACCAACTTTGGCCAAAACCATGAGCAAGTCAGGGAGACCTTTGGCGATAACATTCCTTTTCATTGAGACTTCACCAAGTCGGTGAGACCTTGTGCCGATAGACATCTCACGCCAAAGCCTTATTGTTGTCGGGGAGACATCACTGGTCATCGAGACCTCTCTCTAATTGCCTTGTTACGTCGATAGATCTTTAAGTTGGGGAGACATCTGGCCTTCGGCAAGACATTATGCCGAAGGCTGAATCCTTCAGCAAACCCCCTATCGGTGAGACCCCTCGTTAGTCACCGAGACCACATGTCGAAGGAAAAACCTTATGCCAATGGTGAAAAACCCTTTCAACGAGAGCTCCTTTAGTCAGCAAGACATCTTCAGGGTCTTGGCGACTCTTCTCTCTGAGGATTTTCATGCCGAACCTAAACTAGGTAGGCCCCCAAAGTGAGACCCCTACAACCTAGCATTAGATTCATGACTTTTGCTCTTGTGCAAATGCTCCATTTGACCTCCCGAACCTCTGAAACATAATCTTCCTTGCCCGATTAAGCCAATGGGTGAAAATTAGGTAACAGTTACTCATTTGTGGAAATATTTGGTGAACTAGATCTATGGTTGATTCGATGTTTGATTCTTATTGTCTACAAGACTATCTTCTTTGATATCTTGGTTTATAGGTTACTAATGTGATGATGAGTTTGTATTATTTAATGTTTGGGATCTTCAAGTTATGTGGGTTGTGGATTAGCTACCTATTTGCTTGTAGTGATATGAGAGTGTAGACACCTAAATTTGGACAATTAATTTATCCAAATTTATCCCTTTTTATCTAAGCATCCCCTTATTCGCATTAATTAAGTAATATCACTATTATTTAATTAATACCTCTAAAATTCTTCTAATCCCTAAGGTATCTAGTTAAATAATTAAATACCTTCCCCCTTTCATCAAATGAATTAAATAAATATGCCCTTCATGTCACATCCTCCATCATTTTTATCTAATCCTAATCCATCTTCTAATCTCATCATTAGGGATGTGCACATGCCTAATCCTTGATTAGGATGTGTCACATCTTCCAACTTTTGCAAGTTGGCCTCTAATCTCTCTTAGTCACCTAACCCTCCTCTAATCCTTCATTAACTAGCCTAATCAACCTCTTAAGGAATTTTTAATCCTTTTATCCTTCCAAGGAATATTAAATTTTTTTCTCTTCCCCATGTGATTTTGATTTGTCACATCAAGTCACATGTGAAATCTAACCCTCTTCTAATCTGTCATTAATTATTCTAATCAAGTACTTGCACAATCCCAATCACTTAATTGAGTCAACCCTATTAAATATTTTTTCTTTGTGGACAAGGCATCTCCATTCCCCATGTGAATTTTTAATTCACATTTAATCCCCCAATGCATTTAAAATAATTTTAAATTCCTTCTCTCATCCCCATGAGGATATTTGAGGAATTTTTAATTCCCCACTTGTCCTCTCACCCACAGGGGGACAAGTACCTCCTTTATGAGATCTTGTCCCAATCCCAAGGTACTATGTACCCTCTCCATGTCATGTTCTATCCCTCCACCTCATGTACACATCACCCTTTTTGAGCCATATCACTTGCCACATGTCAAGATGTGAGGGCTTGTGAGTTCTCAACTCACTTTAGCCCTACATCTTGATCTTGGTGGCTTAATCTTGATCGTCCATTTCCCTAGAGAACTCCAAATTCTCAATAAATACCCCCTCTTTTCTCTCATTTTGGGGAGACCATGCATTGTAACCAAACTCTTGCAAAGTTTTCCTAGAATCCATACTTAGCCATTTTCATGCTTGCACTCACTTGCATCCACCTTCATATCATCATCTAGCTTGCATCTCTTTCCATCCAAGGAGCACACAACACCGAAGATCAAAGGGCCAACCAAAGGATCGATTCGACACAAGGTAAAAGGTTTCATTTGTTGTTTTTATATTGTGTTGAATCCAACTAGGTTAATCTTGAGGTGTAGGTTGTCTTTAGTGTTTTTGCATTACTTTGTTTGCTACTCATTTTCTAGCACTTAGAATCGACCTATCACAAAGAGTAAGTGCACTAGGATGGTGCACAAAAAGGAGGTCAAAATTGCCACTTTTTTTTTTTAAATCAACTAAACTTGAATTTGGAGGAGTAATTTGAGATTCATGCACTCAAAATTTGAAGATACGAAAAGAACAAGAATTGTAGTACTTTGAATCTGGTTTCTAAACTACTAAAGTTTTTCAAAAATAGATAAGATTAAGAGGATCAAATTCTTTGTGCACACAAAATTGTTCCTATTCGTTAAGCAAAACATAACAATGTCTGGTGTGCACCCCTCAATTTTTTAAGTTGCATTTAATATTTTTAAAAACCCATTGGTAGAAATATAGTAAGTGTGAGTACTAGAGGTATGTTTTTTATAATTTTTTATTGAGTATTTTGATGATTTTTCAAAGTGGATATATCTTCACAATCACATCACCAAGCGTGCATGTCACATAACTTGCACCAAAATAATCGAAAATGCAAAAAAAAAAATCCAATGTGTAAAGAATGAAGTATAGAAAAAAATAAATACATGTCTTTGATAACTATGGAAACATTAGTGAAATAAATTAAAAATAAATATGTTAATGTAGTTCAAATCTTTAAAAAAAAATAATTAGAAAGTTTAGAAGACGTGTGAAATTATGGTGGTAATTTTACTAATATTTGATTTATAATGTATAAATCTGATGATGAGCAAGTTGAGAAACAAGAATGGAAGAAAAAATCACATCAAAATGAGGCAAATGAACCACCCAAGCCTAAGGCTTGTCATCCAAACCTAAGTACAAGCCAAAACGTGTACGTGTTTTGTGCAAGCCAAAACGTGTACATGTTTTATGCAAGCTAAAACACATACATTTTTTGTCCTGCACTAAAAGCATCATGTTTTTCAATCTTACTTTCCCTCTCTCTCTCCCTCCACCTTTGTCTCTAACTCTCGCTACATCTCTCTCTATCAATATTCCTCCCTTTGTGCCTTCATCCATCCCCCAAATTCTCTCTATCAACTCTCTCTCCCTCCAAATATTTGTATCTCTCCCTACCTCTCCCTCCCTCCTCCCCTTTGTACTCTTTTTCTCAAATCTCTCTATCTCCCTCTCTCTCGCTCCCTATTTTCCTCCCTTTTCTACTCATTTTCTCCCATGTATCTCATTATCGCTTTGTACCTAACTCTCCCTATCTCTAATTCTTATTTCTCCCTATGTACATCTCTCCCTCCCCCTCTCCCTATCTCTAATTATTCTTTCCCCCTATCTACATCTCTCCCTCCCTCTCTGTAACTCTACCTCTCTTTCTCTCTCAATACATCTCTATCTAGGTTATAATTTGCCCCATGTTTCTAGGAAGAAAATGTTTCCCCCATGCTCAAAAATCCATCTTCATAAGAGCAAGTGTATTATAATGTGTTCATATTCCTATGAAGATAAAAATCCTCTTTATATCTCTCTCCATATTTATTTCCCTCCCTCTCTCTCTCTGTCACTCCTCCATATGTCTCTATCTAATGCACTCACATTTATATGAAAAATTTAGAGTTGAGAGTTTAGGGTTGATGGTTGAGAGTATATTATTTAGGGTTGAGGGTATAGGTTTTAGTGTTAATTATTAATGTGAATATTTAGGGTTTAGTGTATAGGGTTCAAGGCGCATCTCCTAGTGTTTAGGGTTTAGGGTGTAGGGTTTATGGTCAAAGATAGAGGGTCGAGGGTCTAGCTAGCTCTTTATTTATCATCTCACATCTCCCCCATCTCTACTCTCCTCCCTATCTCTATTGTTCTCTATCTCAAGTTTCTCTCCCCTAGATCTACCTCTCTATCTAACCTCTCTCTACACTATCTACCTCTTTCACCATCTCAGCTTTCTATCTATCTCCCCTTCCTACTTCTCCCCTCATCCCTCCTTATCTACCTCTCCCTCCCTCCCTATGTAGATCTTGTTAGTGTAATTAATTAATTATTACACTTGCATAAGTTTACTTAGGTAATATTTTAGTGCCTAGGTTTATAATTATCATCCTTATCTTGTTGCTAGGAATTAAAATATTACCTAAGTAAACTTATGCAAGTGTAATAATTAATTAATTACACTAACACCCCCCCATAAGTAAAACTTAGGGAGAATAACAAAGCATGCACCCAAAACTAAGATGAATGCAAGAAAACATGAATGGGTCCCGGCAACAAGGCCTGATCAGGAACCCATGTACAAATGCAATAATGAGGTAGAGAAAGAAAACCCAGTGGGACAAAACCCCCTACAATGAGATGTTTGTTGCAAAGAAGCACTGGAAGAACATTGTGGAGTAACACTAGAACCGCAATCCGACAAACAAGGAAAGATACTTCTTTTTACAAGAAACCAAAGCGGAATCATAATGATGCAATAGCAAACCCAATGCCATGGAACACTAGAAAACTCACAAACTAGAACAACCCTGGAATCTATGAAGCAACAGTAGATGATATGAAGATAGAATCTGGAAGTCATGTATCTTGATGTCGATGCCAAACTAGGACTAAAACTCTTCCATGGGAACAAGTACCATAAAGACTCTGGGACATTAACCATAAAAACATGGCCCTCAAACTAAGATGGATCTGAACCAATGCGGATCAACAACTATAGGCTCCCAATCTGAAGTGTGAACCAATGTGAATTTGATATGTGTCAAAGTAGAACAAGATGTGGCTAAAAGAAACTAAGAAACCAGATATAACCCATGCGAGTTGTCATCAAAAACAAGATGGAGATCAAATTGCATGCACACTCTAATCAGATTATTAAGCAAGAAACTCCCCCTGATGGAACTTTATCTCAATTCATTTATTAAAATAACCCAATAATTGTAAAAAGAAAGAATGCTAAACATGCATAAACAAAAAATAAAATGATGTGATACTGAAATGAAGTGCAAAGATCCAAGTTTCACCCTTCCAACTACCAAAACATCCAAGTAATCTCCAAAACACCCATCAGGGAAAATTTGGAATAACGATCAACCTGGGACATATATAGAAAAAAGTGCATGGACAAAAACATAGAGCTCCTCAATACCTTTCCAATGCCGCAAAGATAGCTAAAATCAAAGATCGTGGCAAAATTTATGAGCTCGGAAACCATAAATGAACATCTGACTTCAAACAACAATATATACTCTCAAATAAAATAAAAACAATGCTCGTTGATCTCAAAAAAATAGCCTAATTGCATGCTTCCCAAGAAAATAACTAAAAAGGTAAAGGCTAAGATCAAACAAGAATATCAAATACCTTGTAAAAAAAATGAAAAAATTAGGTCTAAGATTTGTGTAGAGCACTAAACCATCTTTCCAACGCCTATTTGTTTTCGTAAAACGGAGTCAAGACACAAAAGTTACGCCTCCCAGAGTGAAATAAACAACTTCTAACTTTGACAAGAAAAAAAGGCATCAAAACTGAAAAATCAAAAAATCAAACCTCCACCACTGGAAAGAGTGTCGAACCAGCTTTCTAACGATATCTTATTTTCAAAAAAAGACCTTTGTTTGCAAAAGTTATGAGCAAATGAAAAAAAGGTCTATAAAAGGCACTTTTAATGCTAAACAGGAGCAAAAATTTGGCCCCCTTGCTCTGGCCCTCGATCGTGCATATGACCTCCGCTAGCGCTTAGGGCTGGCCTGGTCACTCCTAGTCACAATATGACTGACAGTTGGGGCGGACTTCCTAGCGGGGGTGGGAACTGGCCCCGGGTCACCAATAAGATCGGAGCTAAGCCAGCGGGGCTAGAGAGCTTGGCGGCACTTGGTGGTGACCACCGGAGGAGGTGGCAGAAGCGGTGGCCACCGAGCTGAGAGCTGGTGGCGCAAGAGTTGGGTCGCCGATGGTGGTGGCGGAAGCAGTGGCCGTCGGGCTGAGATTTGGTGGTGCTTGCATTTTAACTGGTCGCACAGGATTTCTTGTGTTTTTTTTTTTTTTTGAACCTCGTGAAGTGTGCCCTAGGGTTGTACAGCCTTGGGGCAAAAAAAATTTGCCTCAAAAATCAACTGTGGCCAAATTGGACAAGTTTTATATGAAAATAGGGTTTTTGGGCGTTGTGGACTCAATGGCAAGGTCCATTTTGTCCAAAAATGACCAGAAAATTAGGTGACCCCCAGATCCACAAAAAAATAGCCTGGCTTAAAACCCTTACACAGAAAAAGACATTGTGAGGAAATATCTTCAAATCACGAACAAGTAGCCACGGGTCTAGAGCTCTGATACCATGTAGAAGTTGAGGAATCCAACTTCACAATCCCCAAGAATCGCCTACATGCAATCACCTATCATGTGCAACAGATATCCAGAATAAAAGAGAAGATGTTCTTGTAAACCTCGGAGCAAATATGTGCAAGCAAAAACTAGAATATAATTATTGAATGTAATTGATTTACAAAATAATACAAAAGCCTTCAAAAAGGCATGCATGCAATAAAGCAAGACATGCACAACCCTAATCCTTATCTAGTTGAGTTGTCTTTTTGCTCAAGATAAGATTAGGGTTGTGCATGTCTTGCTTTATTGCATGCATGCCTTTTTGAAGGCTTTTGTATTATTTTGTAAATCAATTACATTCAATAATTATATTCTGGTTTTGCTTGCACATATTTTCCCTAAGGTTTACAAGAACATCTTCTCTTTTGTTCTGGATATCTATTGCACATGATAGGTGATTGCATGCAGGTGATTCTTGGGGACTGTGAAGTTGGATTCCTCAACTTCTATAAATCTCTCTTTTCTCTATCTTTCTCTTCCTCTTTTCTCTCTATCTCACCTCTCTCTATCTCGCATGTCTCTCTCCTCTCTCCCTTTAATATCTCTAAATTATTCATTATTTAGGGTGTAAGGCCTATGGATTATAAGTTTAAGGTTGATGGTTTATGATAGAGAGTTGAGAGTTGAGGGTTTAGGGATTAAATTTAATTATGTAAGTTTTGGTGAAATTATTAATGTTGGGTTTTAGGGTTTAACATATAGGGTATAAGGTTTATGTATTAGGGTTTAGGTCGTAGGGTGTAGGGTTTACGGTTGACCAAGCTCATATGAAGTGCAAGGGGAGAGGATACGCATTTGCTAGTCTACCAAACACAAAAAACAAAGCATGCACTCTTGTTCTTTTTAGGTGCACCAAAGATAAATGCGAGTAAATTGTTAAAGCACCAATTGAAGTGTGTAAGTTGTATTGTTATTTTTAAACCCAAATGAAGGTAATTTTAAGCACCAATTGAAGTGTGAATGTATAAAATTGATTGATCAAATGACATTAATTAAACCAAAATAGCTAAACAATTGATCAATTAACTACACAATCCAATTAAATTGTTCACAAAACCAAACTAGAATTCAAAAGTATGAAATAACATAGCAAATAAAATTGAATTCTAACGAAGAGATGCAAACCTCAATCCCATTGTGGAATTATGTCCAAATTGGATGTGGAGTGCTTCAATTCAAACAAAATCCATTGTTATGCAAAGCAATTGATGAATAAATGAATTCAAACGACTCACAAGTGCTCTCAAATTGATCAAATTAGGAAATCAATTCAAGAGAGTAAGTTTACTCAAAGCTTGTGGATGATTATTATGGAAAAATGCTTACTATTCATAGAATTTTGAAATCAGGACCAATGGTGAAGATCAAAAAGGCTAATCAATGGATGAAATCGAATGAGAGGAATGAACATGGATCAAGGATGAAACCAATGATTGATAATCCATGAGGCATGGATCAAGGATTAGATCAATGGTCTCAAATCCATGAGAGACTCAACCAATTCCCTAATTTTTAGGAATTGTGTTGGAGAGATGTTGGAGATATTTCCATTTGGGGGGAAATATTTGAATTTGAAAATAGAATATTCCAAGGGAATATTCATTGTGCAAGTGGGAAAAGTTGGAGGATTTGGAAAGAAATTAACTAATTAAACAATTAATTAAAATCATTTAATTGTGCAAGTGAATGAAATTAGAGGCTTTAATTAAATAATCATGAATTATTTAATCAAAGAGTGATTATGATAATTAATTAAACAATTGTGTCATTTAATCAAATGAAAATGGAATTAGTATGAAAAATAATGAATTAATTAAACAAAATGTATTCATTTAATTAATAGGAGAAAATATGAATTTAACTAAATAATAGACATTATTTAATTAAATGGATGAATTAGGTGAAATAGACTAAGAAATAATGTTAGTACAAGAAATCAAGTATGTGATATGTACTTAATTCATCAAAATAGTCTTAAATGTCTACAGTAATAGATCATCAATTAAAAAGACTAATAATATAATCTTATAAATGATCATTTCATTGTTGTTGGTTGTTTGGCCAAGTAGTTTGTTTAGCTAGTCATTTCCTTGTATGATGGTTAATTAAACACTACTTATTACTCATTGTTTTTCCAAATGATTGTCACTCTTTGTGTTTAAGTCATGAAAAAGTAAGTAATGTATTAGAGTGCTACTTTCCATTGATTGTCGTGAACTTTTTGAATAAAATGTGAATAATACACCAAAAAAATATGTTTTCAAGTGAAAATAGTGACATAGCAATTTGCAAAGTGCACTCAAGTGAAAAGTAGAAATGGGCATAGAAAATCAAAAAAGTGACTTAAGTTTTTTTCTTAAAAGCAAAGTTGTCCAATGCCAACTTAAAATTAGAACAAAAAGTGACTTAAGTTTTTTTTAAGTGCATAAATTAGCCAATGTCAACATGAAATTATCACAAAAAGTATATAGAATGTGCATTGGAGCATGCCTATACATTGAATGTGCATTTTTAGCATAGTTAAAATATCAAAAATGGCAATGTAGTGTATTGACATGCTTCTCTAGGTGAATATTTTTTAATTAATAATAAATACAAGAAACCTTTGAATAAAAAGACGCCTCTAAAAAACCATAAAAATGGCATCTAATAGTGTGGTATGCTTTTAAAAAAAAAAAAAAAAAACAATATGATTTTGCAATAGTTGTAAGCAATTTTTTTGTTGTCTTTCTTTATGATAGTTTTCACAAGTTTAGTCATTACTCTTATAAGACACTGAGAGTTGTATCATTTCCTTCACTCATCATTCAAGGTGCGGGTGCTTTAAGGTCAATGGTCCAATTAAAAGGAAGTCATGTGGAGGTTCTCATAAGCAAAGGTTGAACTATTAAGGTTTCATCTTAGAGGGTTTAAGGTTTTTAGGTTCAAATCACCAAGATTGTTTGATGAGTTGTTAGTGATCTTAGGGTTTCAATTTTCTTTTGAGGATTCATCGTGGCTAAAGAGGAGTTGTATTAGAGTCACTTAACTAACATCAACCTAACTATTTTTAGTATTTTCTTTTTTAGCCATGACTATTTTTAGTTGTTATTTTTGGAAGAAATGTTCTTTAGATGGTGATGTATTTAGTCAAAATCTATATGAAGTTTTTTTTGTTTTAGATGAGTTATTTCAGACAATTTTTAGTTTGAGCTTGCTTGAATAGCAAACAAGCCATTTTAACTATAAGAACTATAGTATGCTCTTTATTTGTTGAAACTTATGATTTTCATGAAATAGTAACATGTCCACTGGTTGTTGAAATTGATGTTCATGCCCACTTACGTGTTTTTGTCATATTGTGATTTTATGAATTGAATAGTGTTTGCTACTGATATTTATTACAAAGATTGCATGCAATAGTTATTGGTTTGAGCTTTGTGGTTTTGTATACAGATCTTCATATTTGATTTATAATATCTTGTGTGTTTAGTTTAGTTTTATCTGTGTTGTACTCAATGTTTTGCCTGTTTTTTTTAAGATAATAGATCTAAAAATATCATCTTGTGTAGAAGCATTGATAAAGCTTATGCTCCCTTGTAACCAAAAAGACGAGCATTTGTTTGAATTGCATATTAGGAAACTAATTGTTTAGAGTTAGAGTTATATTTAGAGTTTAACTTGTAATTTGAAGAATGATTTACTTTACACATTGTTCCATTTTGTGTTGTCCTAAAAGGACAAATTTAAAACTCTTCAACAAACTTTTCAAAGGTCTATAAAAACACATACCTTCTTCTCTAGTAAGCCCTTAAAAATGCAATGATCTAACTAATTGAACAGTATTTCATCCTCTTCAACTTGACATTCTGCCCTTGTTGCTTCTTATTCTCATTACAACAAACTCAATGATGTTATTCTTTCCATAATTTTAGAGCTTCTTAGCTTCTATCTTTTGGTAGAATAGGCATTAGCATTTCACTTTCTCTTCCACAATCTCATTAAATTGTCTTACTTTTAACCTTTCCTATAATAACCTACTTGTAATGATTGTTCAAAATGAGAAGCTCCCACATTTGACTCCAGTTTCTTGTAACATAGAGAGCATAGTTTCAGAATTTCTTTTGAACCAATGTAACTTGTTGCAGCTTCTCAAATAATTATTCCTCCCAAACCGGAGATGAAATGTCTTGGCCTAAATGTTTTGGCTTTGGCTAGAAAGCATCTGAATGATGCTCTCCCAAAAATGTTGGCAAATCTCACAAATCTTGACGTGTTGAATCCCAAAGGTAATCATTTGTATGAGGTCATTCCATCATCCATTGCAAATTGTTCTTTTGTGAAGTGCTTGATTAAAAAAATAAAGGCACAATTCTAGATTCAAATGCAGATTGAATTGCAACTGCAATTTTTTATATTTACTTCCAATAAATTTTGATTTTGTAACACAGAGAGCATATATCGAAAATAAATAAAATTTGAATCGATATAACTTTTGCAACTTATCAAATAATTATTCCTCCCAAACCAGAGATGAAATTTCTTGGTTTAAATGTTTTGGATTTGGCTAGAAATCAAATGACCAGTGCTATCCCATAGGTGTTGAGAAATCACACAAATCTTGAGGCATTGAATTTCAATGGTAATCATTTGTGAGGGGTATTCCATCATCCGTTGCAAATTGCATTTTGTGAATATTCTTGACTTAAGAATAATAATTATAAGCAACCATCCCAGATTGGATTGGAAATCAATAGAAATACAACTCCAAATATTGCTATTGATGTCCGATAAATTTCAACAAATTATTCCATCTGAGATAACTTACTTTTGAAATCATCAATTTAATGATCTTCCCATAGAAAGGTTTCATGAGTTTCATCAGTATATATTACAAGCAACCTTATAAACTTGGATGCAATTCTTGGGAAATCATAGATCAGTTCAATAAAAGGTCAGGTGTCTTCCAGGAATGATAGCCCTTATCCTTTGAGAATTAAACTCTTTGAAAATTGCTAGAAAGTTTCTAGGCATGGGTCATTTAATGTCTTTGGATCTTTTAGTAGAAAATTTGAAAAGAAATGCTCAATTAAAAATTCCAGCCCTCAGCATTCTGAGTGGGCACCAGGTCACTGGACCATTGATTCCTCCACCCATCGACTAAGAAAGAAATTAAAAAAAGAAACTAAAAAATATTCTCCTCGTACTAATTATTTAATTTCTCTTATTAGATTATTGACAGGTAATTGCCTTGTGTAGGGAATATTTTGACCTTTAATTGCCTCATCCTTCTTAGGCAATGCTGATTTGTGAGGCTTCTTTTCCAAATACATCTAGCAGCTCTTCAACATATGGTGATGATAGAGAAAGAATTGATGAAGACGAGGATTGGGATTGTGTAATATGTTGGGATTCTCTGTTGTGATAGGAGTGCTGCCTTCCAACATGCAGTGAAATTATATGATAGCATTACTGTCACTATGTTTCAGTTTGGATAATGCAAGTAAGGATATAGTTAGGTAGCGTTCTTGGTGTTTACATGAAATCATAGGCATGTAACTATACGTCTTTGTGCATTGTGTGTAAGAATCTCACTTTTTCTATACAACTCATATAAAACTTTAACCATGTTATGTAATGTCCCCATTTTTAGCACTACACCTTTCAGTGATCGATGGCCTATCCCCGGTGAGCTGTCGGCTAGTCAGAGGCAGAATTAGGGTTTCCGACTGCTTGGTGGGTTCTTTTGAGGATTCAGGGTTTTGCGTGTTGGAGTTTGGATGTTTGGATTTTGGATTCCTTCTGGGTTTTTAGAGAGCTTCGCGAAGGTATGACATGCAACTGCGTCGGGCCACCTTTCCGGACTTACTATTTTTAGTAAGTTATGACGGCCACATCTTGGAGTTTGGGATTTTGGATTGTGGATTCTTTCTGGGTTTTCAGAAAGCTTCGCAATGGTATCGCATGCACTTGGATCCGAGCAACTTTCTGAATTTACTATTTTTAGTAAATTCTATTTTTGCAACAGTCCAGTTGGCATCAGTTCAGCAAGCTTTCCTCTTCAAGCAATTCAGTTGGTATTATTGATTTCTGGCCTTTTGATGCATTTTTGGAGAGATAAGTTATTTTAATTAATATAATGTTAATTTTTAACATTGACCCCTTGGCCTAGCAATATGACTTTAAGTTGTGTTTAAAAAGGGGACTTTAAGGGGTGGACGCCTCATGAGGTATTTTATTAATATTCTAAGGTTGAAAATATTGCTTGAGGAAGGGGACGCCTATTTGGAAGAAAAGTTTTATTTTATTAAAAAATGAATTAATCTCCTCAAGTTGGCGCCCAAGAAAGGAGATAATTGAAGATTAAATAAAATGCAAATACAAGTGGAAAAGTGGATTTGAAATTCAATTAATTTGGGCGCACTTTCTGGAGGCTTCTATAAGTTCTTATCAAAAGCTATATAAGGAGAGATTGGGTCTTCATTTGATCATCTTATTTTTATCATACTGTTATGCTGCTGAAATACTTTCAGAGTTACTTCGAAGGATGCATACCTCCTAGCCATTTCTCTTGGTTTCGTGCTTGAAAGATAGCACCTAGCTAAGGCTTCAGAGACTGCTTCTCATCCAAACAAGCAAATAGAGCATCAAGGTTGAAGATTTCAAAGATTGTCATTTTTGCATTTGCTGGTTAGGGTTTGGCTGAAGTAGAAATCTGCTCATAAGTCTTTGCATGAATTTTTGTTGGTTCTGGGTACTTTACATATGGCTTCCTCATCCTAAGGCGCCCCTCTTTGGTGAGTTCCAGATTTTATTATTGAGTGTATGATTTTATCTTCTCAAAATCACCCTTCTCCTTGGTCGTACCATTCTAGGCTATCTTGGGAAGTGTGCCAAAAAATAATATCACAATTTGTCAATAGTTTCTCAGTCAGGTTTTCATTGTCAGTATTCTAGCTCTCGTTTGCATCTAGTTTCAAGTGATTTGATTGGGTTTTGAGTGAGTTATGAGCTTTTTAGTGGATTACTGTGTTGTTGGTTGATGTTTCCAGATTTGCTGATTTTATATCAGACTTCCAGAAGTTCGGTTCATGTGTTGTTTTCTCAATATCGTGAAGTCAAATAAGTCGGAACAACATTCTATCAGTGGTTGCTTTGGTTTAACAGTTTGTAACACTTTGTAATCTGCAGATTGTGCATTGTAAGGCTGTTAATAGTAGTACTATTTCAGTCATTTTTATATTCTGCAATTACTTAGTTTTAGCAGCAGCAAACCTAATAATCTTTGAACAGGTTTACCGCCAGAGATGGGTGAATGAACTACACACTTAAAGTTCTTGGATGGTATTCCGCCAAGAAGGGAATTAAACTTTGCACTTCTTACATTGTATTCGCTCCCGCTGAATAAGTGGTAGAGCTTTCTTTCAGCATTGTATTTACTTTTTGTTACTCCGCCAGATGGTCGCTACTTGCCCTACTTGGGTCGGAAAGCACATCCGTGGTGTTGAGTCATTCAGCATTGTATTTACTTTTTGTTACTCCGCCACATGGTCGCTACTTGCCCTACTTGGGTCGGAAAGCACATCCGTGGTGTTGAGTCTTTTCCTTTAATTGCTAGTTATGATTTGAGCTGACCTTTAACGGGTTCTTGTTGAACTAGATTGTTCATTGTAAAAATTAAAAAAATTGGTCCGGTTCATTACATGTTACAGCATAGGCCTTGTGTTTCTCCTTAAGTATTAGCCATTCTATATGGCCTCAGATGAGTTTGATGTTATGGTACTAATAATTTCAATATATAATGTAGCAATAATGTGATATACTTCATTTTTGAAGATTATGAACAATCCATATTGCGGTTGCTTTATTTTAATTTGATGCATTCTTATGTACTGTCACCATGCCATGAAAATGCGTCCTTATAAGACATGGATATTGGCTAAACAAACATAACAGTGTGATCTGTTTCTTTTTCTTGTCTTCAGTTCATTTTAGAAGGCACACTTAAACATGAAAAGGGTGTTGCTAGGGAAATGATATATGCGCATTGTATGATGCATCTAAAGATGCTTAACTTGTAATAAGTTAGTTATTTAGACTATAATTCAAGCTTGAAGAACATAATAAAGACTCATACATCCAGTCTACACCTAAAGGAAATTGAAAAATTAGTGTTTAATCATCCATACCTTATAATTTTCTCTTGCTTTTGAAGAAGAGTTGGATGAACCAACTCCTGTACATCTTAGGAATGGCATATAGAAACATCCCACAAATCAAGAGTTCATAAAACTTAACAGACTCATTATTCGACAATGACAAGCCTGAAGAAGCATTTTAAATCTTTACAGTTTATAAATGCTATTTCAATCCTTGCGTCAACCCAGATGATGTATTGTTCCTGCTAGCATGGACACATATAGACATGTTAACGATCTAACAATGAACTTAGACAGTTGACTAAGCAATTTGAACATATTAAGGATTATGTTTGTTAAGATGGAATTTCAGTATCAAAATACCACTGTCAGCTTCAGAGAAAAAAATTGTTAATCATTTAGGAAGCAACCTTCAGTTTCCAAGAGTATAGACATTTATAACTCTCTTAATATGGTAATGGATTGCATAACAAGATAGAATATTTATTATACTTGTGAGAATGTATGCACAAACCCACAGAAAGGTTCAAGGAGAAAAAAACAATAGTTAGTTATCAAAAAAACACATACCAAATTATTGCTTATTTAAAGTTCATCCTTGTGGTGAGACTGTTTTGCAGGGTCACCCTCAGCTGCTTCAACATTATTTGTGTGTAACCTTTCTATAACTTCTTCAAGTGGAGGATCTCCAGGTCTTCGATATGCATGCTGACCTAACTTAAACTCGTAAGCTTCTGGTTGGCTCAAAACAAAATCTTTCAACTGTATGAACCAGACCACCAGAAACGAATTGTTACAGAAATCAACAGCACAAGGCAAACACATCTGCTTTTTGCTTTGAAAAATAGCTTCTCAGTTCAACAAATTGCTTACCCATAAATTTAACAATTTGATATATCATTACATGGTATGAATCCATACAACAAATCAATTAGGCCAAATCTAAAATGCCAAAACTAAAGCTTTGCTGAAAACATGGAATAAAGAATTTGCACCAAGCCACACATAGTTGCTAATAAACCCTAATTGAAAGATTTTGGACATGAATTGATTTCTAATTTTATCATCATGAATTGAATAATCTCATTAAGCATTCATACTTCTTTCAACAAGGCACACAAGTTGCAAATACTTGAGGAAGAATATTGGTACACAGTTCGAAGATGAGAAGAATTAACGGTTCAGTGAGTGGGTTTGTCAGAAGTTATGACTCATCACAGTTTTATGGCATATCTCTATATGGTGTCTCCTTTCAAACAACAAGAAAACTATTATTCTGACAAGAAACCTTGAAATCCCAGGAGAAAAGAGATTCATTATTGTTTGAATGCTTATATCAAGGTTTTCAAGGACCACAAAGATAATAAAAATGTATAATAATTTTGTATTCCTCACCTCTCTTTTCATTTTCTATTAATCTTTCTTTACCATCTGTTTTCCTTATTAGAACTTATAGCCAATCATAAATAACATTTACTTGGATTTTTTTAATGAAGCTCTGATTGCATTTCATGAATTGGTTGCATCTGTGCATAGAACCTAGAGGACTTCCTTAGAGTAATGATCCAATATTAGATTGTTCATAAGGGGTCTCAGAAATGATGGTTATTTGAAATTATGCACATTGTGCCATCTACAGCTGATTGAACATGTTATTGTATTTTTAACCTCATATAAGGAAAATCATTGGCTCACAGTAGTCACATAAGCTCCCCTCAATCAGCTTCTCATCTCATTGATTACCATTGGTATTGATATCACTACAACCAAAAAAAATCTATTATAAATGTATTTGTCACTTCATCCTGCTTAAACATTGTTAATGGACCTTGCAAAAACATGAATACTTTCAAAGTGGAAAACATGGGCGCCTTTATTGATTTCTCAGAAAACTCAATATATCAAGTACTAGGCAGAAATATAGAAACATACACCAATCTTACCATTATCAAAGAAGAATTACAAACACATTCCATAGCTATCTAACCTTCTAGACTTTGTACCAATCTCTCTTGCGAAATGTACTCTCTTCTACCAAATATTTATCTTCATGCTTTTTTGCAATCTAGAGAAAAATGAACCGGTGGAGACAATGAAGCAACTCATTTTCTAATTATTGTAATATATTGGGTGTTGAGCTAAAATCCAAGCTATATGAGTGCACATACCATGAATTCTAAGATCAACATGCAAGACATGTCAATGCCCTCTTAGGCAATTCACCACAAACAACTTCATCATCATGTCACAAGAAAGAGACCAAAACAAAACAACTTAAACATGGTTTAGTGGGTAAGCGTAAGAGATCACAATTCTTAGATCTGTATGAGAATGTTATGGCCTCTCCAAGGAGTTGTGAGCAAGAAACCACAAACCCAAGATCTCTATAAGAATGTTGTGGCCTCTCCAAATGTACCAAAAGCACGAAATCACAAGCCTTAAATACAAATGAGAAAGTTATGTTCCCTCCAAAATAACATGGGCAAAAGACCACAAAACTTAGATCCATATGAGAAAGTAAGGGCCTCTTCAAGGTGTCTTAAGCAAGAGACCATTAGATCACCATCCAAAGGATACCCCATGGAAAAAACAGATGCCATTGCATTGCTCCTAAAATATCACATAATTTCAACAAAACAATACTCAATTCACATTTAAAAAATATCTTCGATGGGATCAAATTAAACGACGAACTGCATGTTAAAATTTACCTTTCTTTGATATCCTCTTGTAAAAGGATAATGTTTCCCTATCTTGTCCTTTATTTCCTTGCTTCTCCTTATCATCGATAAGGATAAGATAGGTGTCCTCAAGTCTCTCACTACTATTGACTTTCATGTCTATAATGATGGAGCCTATTGACCAAAAGATTGCTCAATTATCAGATATTCTAAAGAAAAATGTATACAAGCAAAACCAAATATCCAAAGTTGTCAATTAAGCTAGAATGTATCTCATCCATTGTCATAAGGATGAAGACACATCTAGGACCCAAGTGGTCGTCCTCTCGCACATTGAAGGCCTATTCAATAAAATTTCAAACATCCTAAAAAAGAAGGCATCCTTAGATCCTCTAGACCACACAACAAACTGAAGAAATCTATCAAATCCTCCAAAGATCATAAAGACCCTTGGCATAACTAAAGAATCAATAAAGTGGTCTTCAGATGTGGAACTGTTTATATCAAAGAAACAAAATGCTCAATACAAGCTAGGATAAGAGAGTCAGCCCTAGGTGATCATTCTACTAAGACAAAACACTACATCTATATTGAAGTTACTAATGTTTTAGCAATTGAGGACAACCACCACAAAAGATGTTTACAAGAGGCCATTGGGATCAACATTTATAAAGCCACTCTTGACACCCTAGAATAAACTCGTATTGATAGGAGCAAGGCCTGATTGCCCAATGACCAACCCTATAAAGGAAAAAGAGGCCATTAAACCAAAATCTACCTCAACCATCCTAGAGCTGCCTAGCAAGTAGATGTGTCTAAACTGACAAAACAAGTACCTATCCATATCTATGATTCAAAAACAGCCCAAAAGCTTCCCTAGCAGATACAAATTTTGCACAACACCAATCCTCCTCTCTTAGCATCAACACATAAACAACAAGCTCTCAAAAAGAGCATTTCCCCAAATCAAACTATATTTTTGAAATAGCAAGGAGAACAAATTGGAAATATCTAAACACCCATTATAGAGAATTACCTACAACCTAAGTACATAAATTGCAAGAACTTGATGAAAGGAAACCAATTCCTCTTTCTAAAAACAACTATACTTCCCTACACAAGGCCATGATTTCCTTCCCAAAGCTTCTTTTTGGTTCCTGTAATGTCCTCTTTTTATAGCCTTTCCAACATCTTTGGAAGCTCCAACTTTCTTAGAGAGTGCCAACCTTTTCAAAATGGATTTCAAATAGTGACATTGTGTTTAGGAGATCAAGTTGAATCCATTGGTTCTTTTCGAGAGTAGTTTCAACATTTCAAGTGCTTTCCACACTTCTTGGAGAAGTATTCTATTTTTGGAAAGTATCAATTTTCATTAAGTTGGATCTCTAGTGAGCTCTTGAGTATGTTGGCACATTCAAAATTTTGTTTGCTGCTCTATTTGATGATTTAAATACATGAATTAATAATGGAGATGACAATGCATACTAGATACATGCTTCAAATAGATCTAAATTCACTCATGAAATTATTACAAAAGAAGACCAAAGATGGTCAGCCAAGGATTAGAGTCGAACCAACTAGATCATACTACTCTCCTTAATGATACACAATGTATTTAAAGGACCCGACAATTGCCAAGTGGAACACAACGTTAACCAACCGATGCTTGTAACTACCTAAACCTATTAATACAAATAATTAATACATAGTTGGATAACCAATATTACCGAAGCATAATAATAGACATTGTACACTAACTACATATTCACCTTTGGGCTATTTTTGTATTTTCTATGATTTTGGGTGGATGTACGAAAAAATAATTTAAAATATTAAATAGTTAATATTTAAGTTGTCAAAAGGTGAATTAAAAGACAACATATATTAATCATTTATAAAGGTAAATTTTAAGTGACTAAAGTGTCGAAAAAGTTGAAAATTAAATAAAGTCACTTATTTGGATCTAAAGGTTTATTATTTAAAAGTAATTTAAAATTATAATTTTCGGGAAGTCCCAAGAATGCTTATAAAAGGGAAATTGATGGAGAAGAAATTCATTCTGAATATTTTACCAAATTTTGTTTTCTCTATGAGGTTGAACATTGTTCATCTCTTCTACCTTAGACGAAACCCTTAAGGTAAGATTGGTTTCGATGGTGAAAGATTCCTCCCTAGCCAATACTGTGTGATTCATTCAAGGTCACATTGTGCAAAAAAAAAATTATGGTGGATTCACAACTAGGCTTAATTGTTTGAGAGTATGGATTGTTTTATATTCATGAAGTTTGTTGGTGGATGAAATAATTTATTGAGGATTTGCAAGAAAACGATAAATTAATTATCTAAAAGATTTTTCAGATTGAAAAGCATATCCAATTAATACCATCTAATCGCTACCCTCAATGATTGTCAGATATTGGTCTTCTGGGTGCCACACATTGGAAGTTTAATGCATTTCATTACTGGACGTGAGCAAAAAGAATATCTTTAAGGGGGGCGTGGAAGTCTGGAGTATTATTTGCTGGTCACTACACTCCCTTTGGGCAAGACGCTGCATAAAAGGGGTCGTGGTTCATAGGGTGCATAAATGCTGGCTGCAACACAATCTACAGCCAATGTGTTATAAGCAGTTGCTACACACTTGGAAGGGGACGTGAGGTCTTGTAAAGGCTTCTTGGAACTTAGGCACAACCATTTGAATGCTACAAGTAGATGGGTGGGAACTTGTGGAGGATCCTAGACTTGGCAATTCATGTTGCGGCTATCACTGAATGTTTAAATCTGCTATAATAAGAGTTAGAGCATAAAATTTCCATATTTCTATATACTGAAATTCAGAACAGCAAGTAGTAATGTTCGCGTTTTATTATTTCCAATCATATTGAAGAAATGACAACTGTTTGACATAATGTCTTAATAAATTGGTGAATGTTGAATTGAGTTTATAGTGAAAACATGTTCTAAAACCCTTAGATAAATTCTTCCAAGTAATTGGACGAAATGCATGCACAACTAAAATTGTGAAAATTGCAAGTTTTCGTCAACAATTCTTGGGAGGGTTATTACAATTTAGAGTTCATCTTATTCTCTAGTGCTATTTTTCTCGAAATTATTGCACAAAATACAATTTCCTACAGAAGGTAAAACTCTATTTCAGATCCACTCTTTAATGGCCAAATTAGGGGAGCAAGCATCTAATTTATCCTTGAAATCATCCAAATGGAAGCTCTAATTCTAAGAATGCTCATATTCCCAATCTCCTCCTATAGGATAAGTTTAATAGACTTTAGGGTATCAACATCAGGACTCACAAAGGCATTGTAAAGCTATTGGTCTAAAACAACTCCATCGTAAATAGAATCATGGGAGAAACAACCATGTTTTATTATTTTATCAATAACATAAGAATTATTTGCTTTGCTTGAGCCTGGTGAGGCCACAAATGAGGGATTTTATCTTCGACATGAATGCATTGCATTCACACAAGAAGTCCAAACTCTCAAGTTTAGTAGGCTAGTAAGGATACAAAGCCCATGAGCACACAAGCCCAACAAGGGTTTGGTGCATGAAGTCACTAGCATGAACACCACTAGCTTCAACGTGAAGGCTCAAACTCACGAGCCAATGGATCAATGAGAGCACAATGCTCACAATCACAATGTCCTAGTGGGGGTTTGACCTTGGTGGCTACAACACCAATATCACGATTTGACTATTGCACTATACCATGAACGGCTCGAGAAAAAATCATGTTGCATTATTTTAAAGAGACCCAAACCCTTAAGGCTAGAAGCATGCCCCAAATACCTACATAGGATGTATCTTGCAAATCCAAACACAACATAGATAAAGAATATCTTGTGTTTCCATACGCATATGTTCATATGCATCAACTAGAATGGACACACACCAAATGTTAGATATCATTAACCTATCTTAGATGAAGCCACACTAGGGAAAGTCAACCTTAACGAGTAATGACAATGCTGATGCACAAGGGATAATCTCACCAAGCTAAGGCAAAAAGTATTCCCCCCTACCAACTCAAAATTAAATTAAACAACCTCTAAAAGCAAGGAACAAAAATTTGGCATACAATTCCCTTGATGGGAAGAAAAATCTGCAAAAAGAATGGGAAGGTACCTTTACCATTCTTTGCAGTTATTGCCGATCCTAGCACAAAAGGAGCGTCAAAAGGTCTACAACCTTATTACACTCATTGAAGCAATGAAGGAAGATGACTTCCTCAAAATGCTCACAACGATGGCATGTCTCCAATATAACATTATTAAGTTTCTCATTAATAGCCCATTTTATGAAGCCTACAATAATTAACTAGGAATCTCCTTCAGTGATCAATTTCCTAGATCCCAATGAAGCCACAATCTTGATACCTGTAAAATAAAAAATTGAATAATTTGCAATCTTCACCTTACCTCTTTGCACACATTTTGGCATCCATTTCTAAGACATTTGTAGGATTCATTTGGCCCATTCCTTACCCTAAACCTATCATTGGCATATTTTATAAGTGCGTCCAAGCTATCCCAATTGCCATATACGCATGAAGGATTTGGCTATGACCAAACCAGTCTGTGTGACAGAAGGAAACAATGACATGTTTGGGGTGGCCCAAACCTGTCAGGGTGACTGACATCATGTATTGGTGTGTCTACACCTGAAACCATTCCAGATAAGAAGAATGATACATCAACTGATCTGAATGGACACTAGATCAATTGTGATTCTAGTTTTTGAGGTGATTTGGCTGTTGGAATTTTATGTGTCGGTTTGTAACATTAATTGGTGTAAGGAGTCTTGGAGGAAGCTGAAACATTTTAAAGTTGAATTCTGATGTGCAACAAGTTGACAGAAGTAGGATTTGTTAAGAAAATAGAGAATTGGATAAAGAGCAAGCAAGATGAGTTTTGTAAAAGTCAATTCCCTTGTGAGATTGTAACCTTGCACAATAGGAAGCACAACCTCATTCCTATGCTGAAATTTCCTTACCTGGGTTCCTCTAGGGTATATCTTCTGTGCCTTTTGTTGTGTTCTGTGATTTTTGTTCTTTGCTTGCTCTATTGTTCATTTCTGGCATGTTGATTGCATTCCAAGCACTTAAGCAAGTATTCAAAATCATATGATTATCTGATTTTAGGCATAGTTATTGGTTTACAGCAGCAAATAGAAGTGTTATCAATCATACGCCATTGATTCGTATATGAAGGGCTCACACAATTACAAAGACAAATCAAAGCTGTATAGGCATCAATTTGGACATGTGCACGTTGTAGTTTCTAGTGAAAGATGTAGATGACAGCCATAGTTATAACAACATCAATTATTTTCCTTATATACATTGGTTTCTGTATGTTAACATTTTAGTTTGTCACTTTTGTAACAACACAAAATGGAACAATATGTGTGAAAATCCTCTCTTCAAGTTAGCAAGGGAAGCTCCCTAATTCAATATATTCCTAAAATCCAAAACAAGTAAACTAGATTGAAGATTATGCACACTGTACAAATAATTTTTGGAGGCTTTTGCACATAAACAAAATACTTGAAAGTACTTATCTCACTATGAGGTTTTCTCTTTTTGCAGCTAGACCATTACATGAATTTAAACAATGATGCTTTCCAATGATTAAAGCAAAGATCAATGAATACACAACGACATATGGATTAATCTGCACAAGAAACTCAATACTTATAACAAAATTCGAAAAAGAACAAAATTGGAAGTAAGCAACAACTCCAAAGCATACAAAGCTATTATGTGAGGTAGAAGATCAATGTCACACAAAGTTAAACAAGAACTTTCTTTATTATTTGACTTGCCAAACTTGAACAATTACAACACAAAACTCTAACTTTGAAAACTTAATGAAAACTTCAGCAGTATAAGCTTTACACAAACTCTCCTTACATTTTAGTATTTTACATGTTCAAAGCACTTGTTTCTAAGCTTTCTAAGAAAAAGCTTCTAGAGAAAAACAAGAGTTAAATATTGCTTTGAAACCGCTTTTAAAACAAATCTTATCCCTATCTTTCTAAACTAAGGAAATAAAACATTTTTTAAGGCAACTAATTAGAAGACAATCAAATAAATACAATTTGCCTAAATTAGGCTCTCGTCTTTGCTCATCATCTCCTGAATTTGAAATAGGTAGAAATAACTATTCTGCATCATCTTCTATCTCTATATATGAATTTGAATTATCTAATTGATTAGAAGATTCTGGTGAAGGCGTATTGTCTTTCTCTCTTGCCAATCAACTTCATCCAAGAATTTATTAATTTCAGCAATTGAGGATTTCCGAGCTGAATCCTCCCTATCCAATTGCCTCTGCAAGAAACTTCTATTGCTCATATACGACATCTAGCACTATGGTAACTTGAGCATGTATGCTGTAATTCTCAATACAATCTTCATCAATATATTCAAAGTCAATATTGAAGATTGATCCTCCTAACTGAGCCATAATCAACTATTTGAAATTACTCTTCAATACATCTAGATCATCTTCACTAAATGTGAATGGCAAGAACAAAAAGACATAATACCCCATTTAACAATCTTTAACTTCTCTAAGTTTTCTTTAACTCTCTCTGAAGCAAGTTCCTACAATTCAAATGATACTGGACAATTTGGTATCCACTTTGGAATTAGATTACTTTTTGGATCAGCTATTACTTTCAGTCTCACAGCTCATCAACACCCCCAAAGCTCCATAGGTTCAAAGCTAGTCAAAACACTGCTACATGTTTCCATACTGATTTTATTGGAACATTCCGTTTCAATAGAGTTTCAAATGGTGTCTCTAATCTCCTTTGATGAACTGAACAAAACATCAACTATCCCAAGCCATCTTCATGCAAATTCCCAATTCATTGTTAAATCGTTCTTCCATGTGACACCAACTCATCAAGTTGTTGCCTTTGTGGGCCCTCTTCTAGTCTTGGCAATGAACTAGTCCCTACTTTTGATACTAGGTTTACAAAATGAGCAATATATGGTCTCAAATCCCTGTTCCTTGCCTTCAATTCTGCATTTGCCTCGTCATCTCTTTCCATCATTTCTTCTATGCTTTCGGCAATATGTAAGGGGCAACCCTGATTTTTTTTGTTTGAAGGTTGTTAACTAAATAAGTTGCACCATAAACCACCACAATACCAATCTCAAACACTGTCACAGTGCTGCTATGATTATTAAATGGGAAATATATTGACATATCACTGATATTTTGGCATATGAAATCAGAAATAGCATTAGATTGCTCATGAAATAAAGCTGGTCACATACATTATAGAAGTCTCATTACCTATAATAATCAAGCATGGAAAATGGTGAACAACTACCTCAAATCAGAGATATCAGAATGTTGCTGACTGTGTAAGGTTGTTGACAGATGCACATGTGATTACACCTTCACCAGACTCTGTCTAATGCATCATATGATAGCTTCCTTAACCCTTGACAAATTGCTAGAGAGGCTATTTACCACCTAGCATAGAAATGTGAACTCCAACAATGCTGTTAATGTCTGAAGTCTGCTGCTGCACCCTTAACAGTGACAGGGAAGAAGTAAGCCTGCTGCAGCTTGTCACAGGTTGTGATGATCTTCAGTTTATCAAAACTCTATTGGACCCAACACTGGAGTGTCAATCTCAGCTATGAGCAGGTGTGGAAGAACTTCAAAACCACCCAGCTCAAGAAATACCCTGAGGAGAACTTTTGTAACCGGACTGCGGATGATGACTGTGTAAAATCAGACTAACAGTGAAGTGTTTTCAAGCACCAACAGCAGTGATAACTGATAACTGTACCAAGAGCTGCCTACCAACAATGACTACTTCCTAACAGCAAGTCTACACTTTCAACTCATCAACATGTCCTCTTAACTTTCAGAAACAATAATGATTCACTAATTTACAAACTTGTTAATAAACTTTAGTCACTTTCAAACCTGGCACTAGCCTGAACAGGGGCGATTTGACTAAAAAATTCATATTAATTTTCTTTGACCTCCAAAATCCATGTAGTCTATTGCTGAGGGTTTATTAGGCCTGGGCACTGCTGTACAAAGAGTTTTCTCATCCCAAAAGCCACCAAAACTTAGCATAAAAACTGGAAAAGGGGAGTCAATGCCTAGATGCCTGTAACTAGGCAATTTAGCTTGATAAAATCAGAACAGCCAATAATCCCCAACAAAACCATATGAATAGGGGTGCCTCACCATGAAGAATCCACAGAACTAATACCCAAAACCAGAGAGTTTTTGCATCAAACAGGTCGACCAAAATAGAGGAGTACAGCCAGTCTATAGAAGGGTATGGCCAGACAAGTACAAAGTCTGCAAATTATCTAATCCACACCCAAAACATTGCAAAACCCATTACTCATCACACCAAAATAAACACCACAAAATACCTCATAAACTTTTATCTCTGAATAAACCTGGGAACCCAAACTCCATTAAACCAATGGTGATTCTTGAGGTAGAATCACTACATCCAGCTAGGGTGGATATTTCACCACCAAAACCAGCAATTGAGAAGAGGGTTTTCGTCCTCAACCAGCAAAGAAGAACTTCCTAAGCTCATTCCAGCAGCATCTCCTTAAGTTGTCAAATCGTCCATGTGCAAATGAGAGCTCAAACTCATATTTATAGAGTGAGGGAAAAGTTAGGGCAACTTGTATTTGAATTTGAATGTTTTTTCCCTCTCATTTCACTTTATGAAATGACATGAAATTATCCTCAAGAGGGTCGCCCTCTTTTTTGAGCTCACGATATAAATTTTTATTTAATTTATTCCTCCTCAACTATGGCGTCCACTTTTGGGGCCTAGACTTGCTTTTTTTTAAAACAACTTAAGTGACCACTTTTCTAGGCGTTGGAATAGGGGAACATTTCATGAACACATCACCCTCACTTAAGTTATAGCGTAAGTAATAAAATAACTTTATAAATGAGAACTTAATCCTTCCACCATTACAACTCACCAAGGCCATAATTGGAAAGCCGCTGCATTGAACAGATAGAGGAAGAGGTCAAGACCAGGTGCTAAAAATAGCACTTACTAAAATAGCAATTTTGCTAAAAATAGTGAGTCCAATCTCCCAATCCAATCAATCCGGAGCCCAACTAGAACTTACTAAAAATAGTAAGTTACTAAAAATAGCCACTTCCAAAAATAGCAACTCTGCCAGAAAACTCAGAAAACCCACAAAGTTCACAAGTAACATCAATTTACTCCTCTAAACAAGCTAACACCAACCCAAAAAGTTAGTGCCAACTGCAAAGCAAGAGAACATGAAAAAGGGGACATTACACAATAAAACAAAACAAACCAATTTTCCCTCTTTTATTGGCAAGACAAAGATTAACCTCAAAAAATTGAAAATCAGCCACTTAATTTTTATCAACCACGGGAATGACAATCTCAACAATCAAATGTCTATCTTCATTTTTCTTGAATCTTGTTTGACCTTTGGCTTTCTTTGTTTTCTCCTTGGTGATAAGGTTTGAAACTACTTACAAGTTCAATGGTGGCATTACAACCATTGTTCTGTTTTTGTTCAAAGTTTCAAAAACCCACTCAGTTTTTCCTGTACTTGACACTAGAAATTCCACCTCCAGGGCTGTAATTTCTTCCATGGGCTTCACCACTAAAGGAGGTGAGGTGTGTAAAGGAGATCTAGTAATCTCAAGAATTTCTTCTAGTTGAATTGGAGTTGAGGCAAGAAGAGTAATAGTTGTTGCTTCAAGGATTGGAGATCTACTTATGTGAATAAATTGTGAAGACTTTACTTTCTTCTTAGGCATTAATTTCAACTTCTCGAATCTGGATCTCTCTTTGGCTACACTTGAAATTTCCATCTTCCTTCTTTGATCTTCACTACCAATCACTGGATCTCTAGCAACCATCTCATGACTTCTTTTGGGTAATCTTGGCCCTTTTCTTTGTAGCATAACCTCTAAATGTTCTGCCAACTTCTTCTCCAAAAATGCTTGAGATCTATCCATCACTACTTTGTTCATCCAATCATCCACTATGTCATCTCAGATTGATCAATGAACTGGACGAAATGTTTGAACATCTCCTCTTAACTGAATAAAACAGGGAGAAAAAACATCCTCACTTGAATCTTCAAGCTCATTTGGTATTTGCTTAGATGTAAGCTCCCTCAACTGATCCAAGGTAATTATGTTGTTTCTTCTTTTTTGTGCCTTCCATTCATCAAGTCAATTTGCCCAAAAGTGTTCAATCAGGTAAAAATGCATATTTGGGAGCCAATCTCTAAACAATGATGTCTTTGGAGTTGAAGCATGTATTCATATGATGGTATTTCAAGTTGTAATTGGACAATTCAGCACTCATGTTTTTGCATCTGCAACATTTGCACACCTGTATAGCCCAATCTGTATTTGAAAATTGGCTCTTGTCTTGTGCTTGTCTCAACAATATCTATGTGAAACTGATAGTTGCTTAGAACATTCCATAATGGGAATTTCATTGCTTGGATACTGTATAAGCCTATAAGGATCCATCCAATCCACATACTCTAATGTAAGTGTAGGAAACTGGATGAACCAATCTGCCCACTCCATGATCAGCATTCAAGCTTGATATGTATTCTTTCATGTCTTTCGTTATCCAAATCTCTGACTATGAACATTGTAAAGACGTCATTAACTCTTTTCAAATGCTCCATTCCCTCTCAGTACTACAACTATGGGCATTTCAAGAAAAATTGTCCTCTTGTTTGGCTCTTCTCCAACTTTGTAAAGATATTTGCCAACACCAATGAATAGACTAGGTAGAATACCATATGGAAAGATCTGGTATCAAAGAACCTTAACAACTAGGAATAAATAGGATCAAATAGTCCCAATCAACATGTTTTCTTGTATCATAAATGAGGTTGATGATATAAAACATCCAATTTTTTAAAAGTTGTTGCCTCTGCTTGGCCTATCACTCTCAAGCATGGTGATCACGAGACTGAGTTCTTCAATGAAATCATTTCAGTACAAAGTTGGCAAGTGGTAGGCTCTCTTTGTTTCATTTAATCACTTCCGTGCAACCTCCTTTTGACATTATTGTTCCACTGCATTTCACAATCCTCTAAATTGAGTATGTGTCTCTTCATAGAGCTGGAATCCAAAGGCAGATTTGAGGGTGTCAGCATCTAACTTGCAAATGACCTAGTTATCAAAAAACGTGAATATTCTAGTGTGAGGATGATAATGATGAGTGCAACCTATGACCAATTCAAAGGCTGAATCGTCACGGGAAAATAAAAAGACTGAATATGTCCACTTTCTACTAGTATAACTGCCCAACTGCTTCCAGCACTCACCCTTTCATCCACCTTCAAATCCAGAATACTCATGTGACCCAACATGCTATGCTTAACATGGTAAGGACCATTGGATAGGCATGTTTTGAGCTCCACAATGTTTTCATGTAACTCCATTGTTGACAGTGACTTCTTTTTTCCCTCAATAATTCTGAAAAATATGAAGTTGGAAAGATAGATCTTGCTGTTCACTGTGCAGTCAGAGCTTTTGAAAAGAAGTTCGTTGATAATCTAGCAAAGAATGCAAAGAAGTATGTCGCCTTTTTTGGAAATAATGGCTGTAAAACTCTTTATATATGTACTCCTTTAGTTGATTTGATCCAACTTGATAAGTTCAGTGCTTCTCTGATATATAACAGCAGCACTTTATGATAGAATTTGAGCTGTCACTTTTGTGATAGCAACCTTGTGTTACTTTGACTTAGATGCTTTGAACTTGAAAACATCCCATTTTAGCACGTTGAATTCTTCTTCAAAAACCTTAAAAAGAAAAATAGGACTGCACCTTGTACTTGACAGCTGAAACCAAGATTGTTTTGTGTTTTGAATTGCTAAACTCTCCATTATATAGGCACTGGAATGATTTTACTCTTGCCTTCTCTCCATCCTTAGCCAACTAGGATTAGGGTGCCAAAGATTTAAGTGTTTTTTTCTGCTTTATATGGGCATTTGGATTGTCTTTATCTGACTAAATCACCCTGTAACATTTTTTAGCCACCTTGACCAGCTTTTTTGCGGTTTTGAAATGGTATAGCCACTTAAAAAAGGAAAAATCATTAGTATTTCACTTAATTGTTCTTAGTCACAACTTTAAGCCACCTTGATTGTTTGAAACACCACTTTTAAGTGGTATTGCCCACCTAAAATGTGTTGGTGTGAATAAGGTGTTGTACCTAACTAGTTCACCTAGTAGGTCTTGTTCACATGTTAAGTTTACTTAGGTCTTAGTAATCTTTCTAGAAGTCCTTAGTTGTCATGTGATCTTATCTTTAGTTGTCTCATGTTATAGGATTAATACACCTATCATGATTTTATCTAATCCTATCTCTCACCTTGCCTATATATGCAAGGCCTCTTCCATCAATATAATTATTTTGCAACCATTATTGCAAATCTATGCTCTTGCGTTTCTCTCTCTTGTAGAAAGAAGTTTTGGTTGCAAGTGATCCTAGGAGCTTTACTCCTTGAGTGACTCTAACATGATATTAGAGCTTTAGATTTGTAATTCCCCTTCTCAGACTTGAGAGTGATTTGTGTTTGAGCTATTGCAAGGTTGCAAATCTTGGTAGATCTTGAAAAATTGAGTATGCACTTCTCTTGCATCATATGATGGCCTAGAGAATTAGAAAAACTTGATAGAAATAGCAAATTTGGGGGTTTCCTCTTTGTGGCTTTGTATTGCATGTTTATTTTGGTGCATACTAGTGTATTCAAGCTCACCATTGAGTTCGAAGTGTCCAGGAAAGTCAATTTTTCCTTTTGTTTGCTCCAAATTGGACATGTGAGGCCAAATCTAGAAGTTGGTAGGTTGAGGGTTTGAAGTTGGTAGGTGGTTGCCAAATCTAGAAGGTAGTTGCAATTTTGGAGCATTTTGGATCAAAACGGATCCTACCATCACACATCCAGGAGGCCAAAAAACCCTAAGATCAACTATCAAATTGTCAAAATTGAAGACTTTTGCCCCAGGCACTCAAAAGAATGTCTTAACCCCTCGCCATCGTTTTCATCCATACAAAACCTGTCTAGTATGGATCTATACCCTATGGTATCAACAAACGAGTGCAACATATACTTTTGAAATGTTTTGAGGAATATCTGTCCTACGCAATCATGTACTGTCCTCTACATCAGCTGGCATAATTTTTGGTATGGCATTGGTTTTTCAAATTTTGATTTTTTTATTATTAAAAGCCTATGTTTGTTTAGGGTTCATTGATAAGTGACCAATTTTGGCCCCCAAACACACCCAACCTACAAGGCTTAATCTTAAGAGGGGGAGCACATGGGAGCCGCCACCCTGCCACCACTCCTCCTGAGTAACGTCATCACCGCCTTGGTGGCACATTTTTTAATCTAGCGACAACACCCCAAGTCATATCAGTGACCACCAGACAACCCCTAGGAGGCCAAAATTTGCCCTAATGCCCTAATAGGGAAAAAAAAAAAATCAAAGTGGCATATCGATAGAAAGCTAGTTCCGAGTACTTTGCAGTGGTGCAAGTCTTTTTGCCAATTTTTTCTACAAGTGCATTTTATTCCTATTTAAAGTCATATCTCCCATTTGAACATCCAAGCTCATAACTTTTTGCCAGTTATCTGATTTGTGTGATTCTTGTGGCATTTGAAAAGTATTAAGGAGTTTTTTTGTCCTATTCATGCACTTTTTACAGACTCAACCCCAAATACATTTTATTCAGTTTTTGCAAATATTGCATTCTGCTTGATTGCTTGGACATCCTAACACCTAGAGAAGTTTTGTCTTTTTTGGGGGGCTTCATTATCAATCTTGATTCAAATTTAGGAGGTTTCATATCAAATCTTTGTAGTATATTGTCTATTTTGCTCTCTTGGTGCTTGTCACTCTCATGGTAAATCAAGTTCATTCAAGCTCCTCACAACTATCACACATGGAAGACCAAGATGCAAAGGTCACTCTTTCCAAGTGTTTGTGGTCTACCTTGTGATGATCAGCTAAAATTTACTATAGTATGAGAGATTTGCTCACAAGAATAAATGTGATGAGGCTTTGGGCTTGATTGCATTACACGTTTCTAATAGCTTGTTGTCCCATGTTGAGGAATGCATTACACCAAAGTAGGTATGGGATAAGTACAAAGATTTGTTTGGTACAATCTAAGTCACTAGGTTCAAATTCGAATTCAAGTTCGGCAACATTGAAATTTGGATGAAGTTCGACAAGGAAAAAATTCGAAAAGTATAAAATTAGAATTAAATTTGCCTTGTGTAATTTTGATTTTTTTAAATATAAGTAATAAACTTAAAATAAGTAAAAAAAATAATATTACTATACTACAATGTTTAAATATATTAATAAAGCTAAATACAAAGCAAAATAAATAATAAATATGTTTAAAAATATAATTTAAATTTTAAATATTATTAATATACAAATAATAAATAAATAAAATTATATATTAAATAATAAATATAATATAATAAAAGTTTAATTTATTTATTTTAAAATATTAAATCTTAACATTATAAATCAGAAACAAAATTAAATAACGAATGGACATTAGATTAAATTTTAGGCTTTTTCATGGCCTTTTAATTTTGTTATTAAATTTTAGGCTTTTTCACGACCTTTTAATTTTGTTATTAAATTTCAGGCTTTTTCACGAAAGGAAATTCCATACTACTAACTTGGTACGAGACCAAATAAATTGTTGACAAAGAGATCCAAGTGCGTAAGAGTGATAAGTGTGCCAAAGGTTTGCGGAATTTGACCATGAAATTGATTGCTTGAAAGGTTCAGCTACAGCAGCTCCACGCAGTTGCCAAGGCTCTCCGGGATTTCGCCACTTAAATGATTACCGGCCAAGTCTATTTTCATTAAGTAAATTATGGGGCATTGAAAATGAATGAACTATATTCTACAAGCTTGGAATTGCGGGAGGAATGTTACCATATAGCAGATTGTAGCTGAGGGACAGATCCTAAAGACACAGTCCGAGTTTCACTATTGATGGAGGCCATCCATCGTTGCAATCTGGAGCTCCGTCGTTCAAAATATGTTTTCTTTAAAAAACCTATGCCCTTTACTCAATCAAATATAGGCGAATTTCAATGAATTTTTAATCCTGTATTGAAGTTCGCTGAATTTCGAAGCTCATGGTTGAAATTCGGCGAATGCGGTGACTTAGGGTACAGTTAGTGAATTTCGTGCTTTGCAAATAGAGGCAAGATTGGCATCTCTTTCTCTTGATGCATTGCCCACTATTGAAGATTATTTGGTTTAAGTTCAAATCATTGAGATCTTAATTGGCTAGTTATGGGAAAGATAAATCTGATAAGTAATGTATATTCTTGATTTTGTCTAAGTTAAAAGGACCATTCACAATCTTTTCTTCTACCTTTTATTCCACCATGGATGCCTTAAGTGAATCATTTAGCATATCTTCTTTTGAGACATTTTGTGATTGTTTGACTAGAGAACAAGCAAAGCTTACCCTTTTCTAATGCACTTCCCAAGAGTGAAGGATTGTTAGCACAAACAACCAAAGGCAAAGGAAAGAAGAAATCCAAAACTAAGACAGAATCTAATGATCCTCCCACCTCTTCCAAAGAGGATAAACCTGTGTTACATGGGGAAGCATCCCCACCCCTAAACCCTACATCCCCATCCCTTGAGGCGTGTCAAAGGCAGGGGAACGTCCCCCAATTGTCCCTTCCAATTTGCCATTTTCCGGAAACACTACGAAATGCGTCCTCTTTTTCGAAAACAACTGCAAAACAAAAGGGGACACCTAGCCGTCCCCAAGATGCCTAGGGATGTCTGAGAAGTCCCCCGACCATCCCAAAAACGGCCAGGCATCACTTGCAAAAAACATTTTAAAAATTAAAAAATATTGCTTTTTTTAAAAAATTATTGATTTCTAAAGGGGCTGGGGGTCCCACAGACCCTCCAATAGCCCTTATACACCCTAAAAAAATCAAAACTTCAAACATTTTACCTTCATGCTGTTTTTAGCTGCCGCTGGGACCCATGGAAGGTGGGTTTTCAAGTTGGGAGCCATGGGAGTTGACTATTGGGTGATGTTTCTCGTACTGTGAGAGCAGATCACTGTATTTTCTGCACAAGCTGCTACTTTATTTTAGACTGATTTTATTTTTTAGAGCACTTAGCACACATATGCGTGGGACTTGGTGTTGAAAGGAGGAGTTTGATAGCTGCAAATTTGAAGCCATGGCAATGAACTGTCAAGGAAAGGTATGCCATTTTTTTTCTAAGTTTTTTAAATTTTTAGCTTGTTAGAAAGTTTGTAAAATGTAAGTTTTTATTTTAATTTTTTTTTAAATGTTTTGGTTTCAACTTCAGACTGTAAAAACATTACAAAATGAACACCAACAGCAGTGATGACAGTATGAATGAGGGCAGTGAAGAAAATGAAGCTCAAGGTCAAGCAAACATAATATCAATAGACCCCTCTTCTCAATCTGAAAATCTAAACTCAGCTTCTATTGGAACTCCACAAGACCGTTTCGCATGCCCTGAACCCAATCTTCAAAAATTTGCAAAAGGCCCTTTCAACCCCAAAAACCCATTGCTTCAATTTGCCACCAATTTAACTGTCAATAAGGGTAAAAATACAAGGGGCAGCAGGCATTGGCTATGTCATATTTGCAATACTGATTACCATGGGAGCTATACTAGGGTTAGAATCCATCTATTGGGTGAAAGTGGACATGGGGTTAGAGTTTGTGAAGATATAACATTGGAGCATCAAGTTTTAATGGCAAAATTGGTTGGAGTGAGTGAGGACAAAATCATTGGTACTACTCACAGTAAGAAACGGGCATCTATTGATTTGCATGACTATTCCAATGTATCAGTTGGAGAGAGCTGTGAAAGAGGGAAGAGGAAGGCAGGTGAAAAAAATACAATGATAGGGTTAATGAATGTGCAAAAACGTGAGCAAGCTGATGATTCAGTGGCCAAATTTATTTTATGCCCATGCTATTCCATTTCATTTGGCAAGGTCACCTTATTTCAAAGCTATGTTGAGAAATGCACAAGCAATTGGACCCTCTTATGCTCCCCCTTGAGAACATAGATTGTGTACCTCCCTCCTTGACAAACAATATTCAAAGATGAACATGTTGATGGAGGAGATGAGACAAACATGGATTAGGACTGGATATTCCATTGTCATGGATGGGTGGACTGATATTCAACATCGGTCACTCCTTAATATTATTGTTACATGCCTTGTTGGTTCATACTTTCTTAGAGCTATTGATTGTTCTAGGAAACATAAGGATGCTGATTATCAGTTTGCCATTTTGAAGGAGGCCATAGAGGAGGTTGGGTCTTCTAATGTTGTGCAAGTTGTGATAGATTCAGCCCATGTTTGCAAGCTAGTTGGTTTGATGGTTGAGAGTGCTTACAAACATATTATTTGGACTCCATGCTGAATACATGCTTTGAATAATGCTTTGAAAGATATTGGAAAAATAGATTGGGTGAAGGTAGTGATGGCCAAAGCTAGAGACATACAAATGTTTGTATGTAACCATCACACTTCACTTGCACTATTTCGATCTTATTCAAAGAAAGAATTCCTCAAACCAGTTGAGACTAGATATGCTAGCTATTTTATTTTGTTAGAGAGGGCGTTGGAGGTGCAGGATGCTCTACAATCCATGGTGGTTTGTGGAGAGTGGAAAAAGTGTCCTCAATCAAAGACAGAAGGGAAGGTGGTGAGAGAAAGGGTGCTTAATGACACTTGGTGGTCCAATATCAGGTAAGAAAAATTGTTTGAGTATGTATTTACTATTTGTTTTACTTTTTAGTTTTTAGTTTTTAATATTTTATTTTAAAATTTTAATTTTCATTATTAATAGTGTTCATGTCATAATGTTGCTTGCAGATATATTTGCTCTATCATGTCACCTGTTGTGGGGGTAATCAGGTATGCTTTTGATACAGACTCTCCTAGCCTTGGAGAGATTTATGAGACTTTTGATAACATGCTTGATCAAATGAAGCAAGCAGTTCATGACAAGGATCCTAAATTGCAATTCTATCAGGAGCATACTAGGCCTATTGTCACAAAGAGGTGGAACACAATGAACACCCCTCTTCATATGGTTGTCTATGCTCTTAATCCAAAATGGTATGCACCTAGACCTGGCTGAATACTTCCTTCTGAGGATGATGAGGTAATGGAGGGGTTTATGGCAGCCCTTTGTAAAATGTATAGCACTAAGGAGGCAACCATACTTCAAGAGCAGTGGCTTCAATTTTCCGATCTTCAGGGTCCTACATTCAGCAAACCAGAGGCTAGGATGGATAGGGCCACTATTGCACAAAAAAACCCCATTGGATAGTGGAAATTTCATGGGAAGGACACACCAAAGTTGAAGCAACTTGCTATTCGTTTACTTTCACAGATTGCTAGTTCCTCTACTGCAGAGAGGAATTCGTCCACCTATGGCTTCATCCACTCAATTAAGAGGAATAGGCTTACCTCAAAACGAGCAGAAAAACTAGTTGCAGTTCATAGTGCCTTGAGACTTCAAGATCGGCAGGCTACTGAGTATCGACAGACTCTGGCAACACGTTGGGATGTTGATCCTGAAGATTTTAGGCAGATTGACGAGGAGGAGATGCAACCAAGAATGGTTGGGCTTCCTTTGGATGATCCACTTCAGACAAAGAGTGACAATGACACAAATAGTTCTTTTGATATTGATAGTCCGAATGAGGCATAGTGTCATAGATTGTTGTATTTGAAGTTTGAGACTTTGGTCTTTGAGTTATTCTACTTTAATTTTAAAACTTGAACAACAAAATGCTTTTATATTTAATACTGTTGACTTGTCATGAATCTCATCATCATGATTAAAGTTTAAGCTTTAAACTTATTGATATTTATACTTTAATATTTATAGTTGATATTGTTGTTATTTATACTACTGCTGTCATAATTTATGCACATATTGATATCGTTGCTATGATGCTATCAATTATTGACATATTTGATATTTTAGATTGCTCTCTTTCTCTCTATATATATAATATATTTTCAAAAATTCATATTCACATATATATATGTAATGTCTCGAATTTAAATTGAGAATGGACCGACGTGTTTTTGAAATAGTGTTTGTTAACACTAAATTATTAAATAAATAAACTAATAAATAATTTGTTGTGGCCGACCCATTTGGTGTTGGCACCATTTTGATACTAATTAAATTTGAATTTTAATGCTACTTTGTAGCTGACCCCTTGGGTTTGGCATATCATTTGGTATTTATATGCGGTGCCTTCATGTTTTTGGCATCACGAATTTTGGACAGTGTCTAGCCTTTTAGTGCAGAGAGGATGTAGTTCGCTCTAGCATAGGCATCCAGGTGGGCATAGCTTCACCTTGGATAAATTTGTGTTTATACCATCATCGTCCATCAATCGCTTACTTCCAGTTTGGTTTGGTCTGCAAAATCATCATTGGTCATGTTCGCACTGAAGACATCACGAATCATACACGGAGGTTGCTAAAATAGGGGTCGGCGCTTGACAGGAGTCGACAACCTTCATCGACCAGGCCAAGCCTGCCGGCTCTAGCCGAGTGCCCGCACGCCGTCAGCCATTATCGAGTCTATAGAGATCGCATCAAGAGTGGCGCCAGATCATTTTGCAATCCATCGATGGTTAGCATGGTCTCACAACCATCACTGATCGCTTAAGCAAGAAGCTTCTACGCCCAACGCAACCTCATTGTTACCTCACAGTCTGCTAGCTTAGTGGCAGTCATCGCCACTGCAAGGGCAGAGAACACGGATATCGTACTCATATCCTATTCCTGCGCACATGATTCTCATATTCGAATAAATGTATCTTGCTAGGTGGATAAATTCAAGTGCATATTTCTAATAAAATCTATGTGCAGTGTTCTCCATTTAATCTGGTTCGATGTCTCATTGAACTGCAATGATCTCAATTTTCTTGGTTTGCAGATTTGTGCTCTAATTATCGATTAAAATATTGTTAATTTTTTCTACTATTTGTGCTGAGATCTTTACAGTGGTATCAGAGCCTCTGACCCTGCCAACCTGAGAGTATTTTATGCAGTTGAGTCAAAGAGAATAGTGTGCCATTGAGAGGGAAAGAAAGAAAGCAGTGGTGGAGTCTTCTGGAATAGGAGACAGAGGTAAGAAGATGGGAGACAAGGATGATCAGTTCGAGAATTTCTTGAAATAGATGGCTCAGGTATAGGAGCGAATGGCCAAGCGGTAAGAGCAAACGACCCAGATGATACAATTAATGATGCAGTCCATGAATGACAAAAACAACAAATGCAGATCAGCTTCAAACAATGGCCCGAAAGGCAGTCATTCCAACAATTTTGGATCTGAGACTCAAAGCAATAAGGTTACGCACCCCACATAACCCACATTTCTACCCAAGCATGGACCAAATAATGGAGATGAAGAATAGAGTCTAGTAGAAGGAGATATCAATGCAAGTATGGAAGCATATATGCAGATTGATCCTGAGATAAGGCACCAGCTTCCATTCATTCAATTTCACAATCTACGCAATGGATCGAAGGGAGGCCAAGTAACTTACCACCCCAACGGGGATCTACAGCACAGGGTGAGTAAGCTGGCACTTCCAACATTTGATGGCTCAGGGAAGGTGACTGCACAAGCATGGATACAGAAGTTGGATACATATTTTTCTTTCAATCCCATGACCGAAGAAGCTATCAAATTTTCCATTCTACACTTAGAAGGTTTAGCTCATGAGTGGTGGCACCATGGCATTGTGACCCAGGGATTTGGACAAGTATCTACATATACAAATTTCACACACAAGCTGACAAAGAGATTTGATAGGAAAGATCCTGAAGCATACTTCCTGGAGTTAACAAGACTCAAGCAAACAAGCACTATGGATGATTATGTTTCAGAGTTTCAAAGGCTTGCAGTGATGGTATCTGAGGTTTTGGACAAGAGGCTCATGTTCTTTTTCATTGAAGGCCTATCAGTCTTTTCATGGATTAGTGATAGGTTTGGAGCCAGCAACATTGGAGGAAGCCATTCGGAGGGCTTTGAGTCTTGAAAATTCCACCAAGAAAGGGAAGACCATTGTCAAGAGTACACCAGCAGGGCAGCTAAAGAAGCCTTTTATTAAGGTTAATCCACCACCTAGGGGTCCTCCTCCCGGACCACATGACATGTCTAGGAATGAACTCCGTAAGAAGGGCGTGTGCTATTAGTGCAAAGAAAAGTGGAACGAACATCACAGATGCCAAGGGAGGGGTCAAGTTTACTACATTGAGGTGGTTTCCGATGATGAAGCAGAAACCGAAGAAGAGAGCAACGAAGTCACTAATGAGGGAGAACAAGAGGTCATGATAGGAGGCCCCACAGGAGGTACTCTTGCCGCACTTTCAGGGGCACCACGATACCATTCCCTCTGTGTTCAAGGAATTCTTTGAGGGCAAAAAGTGACAGTGATGATAGATAGTGGAGCTACTCATAATTTCATTGATACAAAGATAGTTGCCAAGTTGCGCCTGGGAACAAAAGACTTTGAAGGATTTGATGTGGCAGCTACTGGAGGAAACATCCCCTCTTGCACTAGACGGATTCAACAAATGGAGTTGATCTTAGAAGGACACAAGATAAGGATGATTTTTATGTTGTGGACATCGGTGACACGGACATGGTTCTAGGGGTTCAATGGCTTCATTCATTAGGAGTACACCACCAATTACCAAACTATGGAGCTGAAATTCAAGCATAATGGCAAAGAGGTTGTTCTCAAGGGTCTCTCCAAGAATGGTCCTATGGTAGTTTCAGCAAAAAGAATGGAGCGATCCTTTAGGAGAGGTGAAGTAGTATGGGCAGCAAAGTGCTTGATTACGGACACAAATCCACCGAAAGAAGAAAGGACCTTTCCCATTGACATCCAGGATATTTTGAACAGGAAATGCAAGGTGTTTTGTGAGATTCCTATTGGGTTGCCACCGGATAGGGGATTTCAGCATGGGATGGAGTTGGAAGAAGGAGCCAAACCAATCATCACTACCCCATACCATCATCTGAGGGTGTACAAAGAAGAGATCGAGAAGGCCATCAAGGAGTTATTGGATATGGGACACATTCGTCCAAGCTCAAGTCCTTTTGCATCGTCAGTGATGTTGGTCAGAAAGAAGGATGGGACACTCAGGATGTGCATCAATTATAGAGCCCTCAACAAGAAGACCATCAAGAACCACTACCCTATTCCCAAGATCGATAAATTGATAGATGAGCTACATGGAGCAGTATACTTTTCCAAGATTGATTTGCGTTCAGGATATCATCAGATTAGAGTTAGAAACGACGATGTGCATAAGACAGCTTTTAGGTGTCATTATAGGCATTATGAGTTCTTGGTGATGCTGTTTGGGTTGACTAACACTCCCGCTACATTCTAGTCCTACATGAATCAGGTATTCATTCTTCAGCTGAGGAAATTTGTGTTGGTTTTCTTTGATGGCATCCTAATTTACAGTAAGACGTGGGAAGAACATTTGAGGCATATAGAGGAGGTGCTTGACATTCTTGAGAAGAATTCGTTTTATGCAAAGATGTCAAAATGTGAATTTGGGATGACTGAGATTCTGTACTTGGGCCATAAGATCAGCACTCAAGGAGTTAGTGTTGATGAGGAGAAGATCAAGGCCATTCAGGATTGGGCTAGACCCAAGAACTTGTCTCAATTGAGGGGATTTGTGGGTCTTTGCAGCACCATTGACAAATCTAACTAAGAAAGGAGCTTTCACTTGGAGTCCCACGGCACAGCAGGCATTTGATAAACTCAAGGAGGTAATGAGTTCATGCCCTGTTTTGGCTATTCCAAATTTCTCATCCCCTTTTGTACTTGAGTGTGATGCTTTAGGGGAAGGTGTTGGAGCGGTGTTGATGCAAAATAAGCACCCCATAGCATATGAGAGCAAGAAACTCACAAATGCAAAGAAGGCTTTCTCCATCTATGATAAGGAGATGTTGGTGATCATGGACGCCCTTGCTAAGTTCAGACACTACCTGGTTTGTGGGAAATTTGTGGTGAAGACGGATCATAACAGCTCGAAGTACTTCCTCAATCAGCGAGATTTGAATCACAAACAGCAGAAATGGGTAAGCAAACTCCAAGCTTATGATTTTGATATTGAATATGTGAAAGGCAAGAACAATGTGGTAGTCGATGCTCTCTCTAGGAAGCCTTATATTTGTGCCATGACAGATGTATCTGCTGATTGGAAGATGGGCATTATAGCTAAGTATGCTAAAGATTCATTTGCTAATGACATCTTGGAAGGAAAGATAATTGATGATAGGTACAAGGTGGTGGAAGAGCTCATTCTCTACAAAGATCGAGTCTATCTTGTGCCTCAATCCAAGTTCAAGAATAGGATTATAAAAGCTTTCCATAATACTCCTCTTGTTGGACATCCGGGATTCTACAAGACGTACAAGCAAGTAAGATAATGTTTTGCTTGGAAGGGGCTGAAAAATGATATATTGCAGCACGTGAGAGAATGTTTGGTGTGCCAACAAAATAAAACAGAATATGTGTTACCAACTGGTTTGTTGCAGCCCTTGCCCATCCCAAATCAGAAGTGGGAAAGCATTTCGATGGATTTCATCACTAGACTCCCTAAGGTGCAAGGTAAAGATTGTATTTATGTTGTGGTGAATATACTCACTAAATATGCTCATTTCTATGTCATTACTTTAGAATTTAGGGCTCCACAAGTTGCAGATCTGTTTTTTAGAGAAGTTTTTAGACTCCATGGGTTGCCAAGAAACATTCTGGGTGACAGGGACAGCAAGTTTATAAGTTTTTTTTGGCAAGAACTCTTTCATTTAGCTCACACGGAATTAACTCCCAACACCAGTTATCACCCCCAAACGGATGGACAAATGAAGATTGTGAATAAGTAGATTGAAGGATATTTGAGAAATTATGTAACGGGATAGCAATCAGCTTGGGTGAAATGGCTACATCTTGGAGAGTTTTGCTACAACACCACACATCACATGTCCATTGGAATGTCTCAAAGCACTCTATGGTTACGAGGCTACCTCCTTCATGAATCTGAATCTTGCAGATAGCAGAGTCCCAAGTGCTAGAGACATGGTACAGGAAAGTGCGAATATCACAAATTCTTTGAAAGAAAATTTGCAACGTGCCCAAAATAAGCAGAAGTTATATGCAGATCAACGAAGGACTGAGAGGGTCTTTGAGGTTAACGACATGGTATATTTGAGATTGCAGCCATACAGGCAATCATCTCTCAAGGGGAACGGAGCGGAAAAGTTGAAACCTAGATTCTACGAGCCATTCAGGATCACAAGGAAGATTGGAGAGGTTGCATATGAGCTCGAGTTGCCTCCAGGGAGCAAAATTCATACCATTTTTCATGTATCATGCTTGAAGAAGGCGTTAGGGCAGCAGATCACACCATCAATGGAGCTGCCACCCCTTGATGACAAAGGCAGATTAATTCTCGCGCCTAAAACGGTGTTGGACGTAAGAGAGAAGCGCCTAAGGAACAAGGTCATTTCGGAATATTTGGTGAAATGGAAGAATTTGCCTGTTGAAGACACTACTTGGGAAGGAGTGGAGATCTTTGAGCATCCTAACTTGAGGTTGCTCGAGTGAAAGCAACAATCTGGCAGAGGGGACGGTAATGTCCTGAATTTAAATTGAGAATGGGCCGACATGTCTTTCAAATAGTGTTTGTTAACACTAAATTATTAAATAAATAAACTAATAAATAATTTGTTATGGCCGACCCATTTGGTGTTGGCGCCATTTTGATACTAATTAAATTTGAATTTTAATGCTACTTTGCAGCTAACCCCCTTGGGTTTGGCATATCATTTGGTATTTATATGCGGTGCCTTCATGTTTTTGGCATCACGAATTTTGGACAGTGTCTGGCCTTTTAGTGCAGAGAGGATGCAATTTGCTCTAACAGAGGCATCCAGGTGGGCGTAGCTTCACCTTGGATAAATTCGTGTTTATCCCATCATCATCCATCAATCGCTTACTTCCACTTTGGTTTGATCTGCAGAATCATCATTGGTCATGTTCGCACTGAAGACATCATGCATCATACACAAAGGTTGTTGAAATAGGGGTCAGCACTTGAGAGGAGTCGACATCCTTCATCGACCAGGCCGAGCCTACTGGCTCTGGCCGAGTGCCTGCACGTCGTTAGCCATTATTGAGTCTACAGAGATCGCATCAGGAGTGGCGCCAAATCATTTCGCAATCCATCAATAGTCAACGTGGTCTCACAACCATCAACCGATCGCTTAAGCAAGAAGCTTCTACGCCCAGCGCAACCTCATTGTTACCTCACACTCTACTGGCTCAGTGGCGATCAACGCCACTGAAGGGCGGAGAACGCACATATATGATTCTCATATTCGAATAAATGTATCTTGCTGGGTGGATGAATTCAAGTGCATATTTCTAATAAAGTCTATGTGCAGTGTTCTGCATTTAATCTGGTTCAGTGTCTCATTGAACTGCAATGATCTCAATTTTCTTGGTCCACGATTCTGTGCTCTAATTATCGATTAAAATATTGTTAATTTTTTCTACTATTTGTGCTGAGATCTTTACAATATATATATATATATATTGAAAAATTCATATATCATCGTCCCCAAAAATCGACCCTTGGGCTGCCATCCCTAAAATGTGTCCCTTGCCCTCCACTCATCCCCGTCCCCATCCCTGAAACGCCGTAGAACATAGGGATAAACCTAAGAAGGAGAACCCCAAATGTGCATATTGCAAAAAACAAGGGCATGGTGAACATAATTGTTATTTAAAACAGATAAAAGAATTGAAGCACCTCCTTCAAGATCACAATATTTCATTTCCTTCAAAGTCTTCTAGTTCACCCTCTTCTTCTACACCATCATCATCCACACAGCTAGGGACATCAAGTTTTGCTAATGGAGTTGATAAGATGAAAGGTAAAGCACTTCTTGCATCTACAAGTCTTGAATTAGGGAGACGGCTTCTTGATTCTAGAGCCTCACATCATATGGCTTCATCACAAGGTATGTTCTCTTCATTTGAGCCTTGAACTTTACCACATATTTTGATGGGTAACAACACATATATGCATGTTTGTGGGAAAGGATCTTTTGACATAGGAGATGGCAAACTCAACAACGCACATTGTGTCCCATCCTTGTCAACCAATCTCATTTCTATCTATCAAATTACACATAGTGGAGCAAGTAAAACAAGTGAGTTCACACTGAATTCTATGTTCATTAGAAACTTGGAGAGTAGAGATATTAGTGTTGTTGGGTTGGTTGATCATTCATCTCGATTATATACCTTTTCACATTTTTCTCCAAATGATGATGCAGTTCCTTTAACTACTATTCACACTCATGTATCTAGTGTGAATCATATTTTTGAAAAGTTTGGTCACTTGAACCTTGGAGTTCTTGAGAATTGTGTTGAGCCCCCTCCTGCTACTTCAGATTTCAATGTTGCAATGGCTACTAGTACTTCAGTTCAGCAGGATGATCATTCGTCATGCCCCCACCCATGTAAGACAAAGAAGATCGTGACCTTTATAAGAGATCGCAAGCAGTGATTAAGAAGACCAAGATCACCGCTGGATTAACAAAAGGTCAATTAATATTAAACAAAAGCATTGATATGGGCAGCAACTTTACAAGGCATAATTAATAATAAAAAGAAAAGGTTTTTAGGCAGCAATGGGTTTGAAAGGATGTGTCCTTTACCAAGGAAAAGATGTTATGGAAAGAGGTGACTCTTCCCCACCAATGAAGATATTAAAGGGAAGAGCAAATCATTTGCGAGAGGCATGGATGGGGATCAAGGAAGCAGATTGGACAAAGAGAAATAAGAACTGGAAATATTAGGAATCCTAATTGGAATAAATATTATTTCTAGCAAGAAGGCTATTGTAAGTTTTAAATTTAATTAGAAATAATTATATATATATATCATATATATATATATGATCATGCAATAATGATGCTTGCAGCAATTATTGGTCCTTTTTAGCTAAGTTACCGGATTCGCTACTAAAGGCCCCGGGTTCGATTCGGGCTCGATCCGGGTCCGGAATTCGGGTCCGGTTCGAAGAAATTCGGCCTGGGTCCGAATTTTGGACTGTGGGTTCGGCCAGGGTCCGGACCCATGACTGTGGGTCCGGACAGGGTTCGAAAATTTCGAACCCGGTTCGAACCCGGGTTCAATTCCGCGCCTGGGCGCGTTTTTCCAAAAAAAAATTCATTTTTTAAAGACATTTTAACTCGTTTTTGACTTTTAGGGACTTTTTTATTATTTCTAACCCTAATACTTGCCTCAAAAACATGAAATAGGTAAAGTGAAACTCATTTACCAATTTGTGAATGAGAAAAAAGGATTTTTTGCCTCCATTGCTGAACTTTCTCTTTTGCTTGCACAAGCTGGAAGAGACTTGAAGACTGATCGTAGATTGTTCAAAGTTGATTGTTGTGGTATTCCTAAACACTTGCAAGTGTCTATCCGTTGCTAAGAAGATCGTAGAGCAAGATTTCTTCAAAAGAGGTAGGTTTTTTGAAGTTTTTTGATTATTTTTTTACATTTTTTTTCACAAGTGAACTTCAACTCTTTTGTTTTGCTTTTTAATTATTGTTTTGTTTTACTTTTCATTCTTCTAAATGTCTATAACACATGTTCAATTTTTTCATTTTTTTGAAATTAATTAAGTCTTTTAGTTTCAAATTCAATGAATCAATACCAAAATTTCAATATGTTGTGCCTTAGGTATTCACTATTCCGTATTACAATGGCAACCGGTACCTCCTCAGGCTCAATCCAATCTCGTTTCAAAATAAACCCAGCCTCTCCCCTTTGGAAATATGTAGAAATGGTTCAGCAACTTCCAGGTGGTGGAGGATATATTTGGATTTGTAGTCATTGCAATGTTCAATATTCGAGCTCATACAGTCGAGTAAAAGGGCACTTGTGCGGGATCCCTGAAACAGGCATCAAAAATTGTCCAGGTGAAGACAACGCAGGCATTCCAGAACATATAGTGTTGAAATATATTGCTGAGCAAGAAAAGGCAGACCAAAAAACAACCGGTGGTAAAACAAGCCATCCTTTGAAGAAAGGATCTCGATCCACGAAACCCCCTACACCACCTACTTATATTCCACCTACAGAAAGCCATCCATTTATGAACATCCCTCAAGAGCAAACCGTGCCCTCATCAAATAAAAGATCTAAGGGACCGTTGGAAGCTTCATTTCAGAATGAGGCAAGAGAGATTGTTGATCAAGACATAGCAAGATGTGTCTATGCCAATGGATTGGCATTCAACGTTGTTCGTTCACCATATTGGCAAAAAATGGTGAAATCTATTAATGAGGCTCCAAAGGGGTATAAGGGCCCAGGTTTTGAGAAGGTGCGTTGCACCTTATTGGAGAAAGAGGTGAAACATGTAGCGGACTCTTTGAAGCCCATAAGGGATTCGTGGATCGAAACAGGGGTGACCATAGTTTCTGATGGATGGAAAGATGCAAGAAATCGCCCATTGATCAATGTTATTGCTATGTCCCCTAAAGGGGCAATGTTTTTGAGAGCAGTGGATTGTGAAGGATAGGTGAAAGATGGTCCATTTATTGCTGACATCCTTTGCCAAGCTATTGAAGAAGTGGGCCATCAAAATGTTGTGCAAGTTGTAACCGACAATGCCAAAAATTGTAGGGCTGCTGGGTTATTGGTTGAGAAGTATCCACACATTTTTTGGACACCTTGTGCTGTCCACTCCCTCAATCTAATGCTACAAAAAATTGGATCCAAAATTGAATGGATCAAACAGGTGTATGCGGAGGGCGAAGACATCCAAATGTTTGTCACCAACCACCATATGACGCAAGGAATGTTTAGACAATTCTCTAAATTGGAGTTGTTGAAGGTAAGTTAATTCTCAATATTTTTAAATTTTTGAATTTTCTTTTAATTTTAATTTTTAAATTTTGATTTTGTATATTTAAATTATATTTTAATTTTAATTTTGATTTTCAAACAGGTTGTCGAGACCCATTTTGCCTCCAACACAATTGTGTTGAGACGACTTATAAAGGTTCGTGAGGCACTATGTGCCATGGTAATCAGCCCTAATTGGGTTGTATGGAGGCAATCTAGCAATGAAAGGGCAAATAGGATCAAGCAAAGGATCCTAGATGATGGTTGGTGGGATCGTGTTGAGTATCTCGTCAGTTTCACCGAGCCCATACTGAGCATGATCCGTTACACTGACTTGGATAGACCTTGTTTGGGTGAAGTATATGATGGTATCGACTCAATGATTGAGAAGATGAGATCCATCATCAATGCAAAAGAGGAAGATCCTGAAGAAAAATTCTTCAAAGAGCTACAGGAAATCATGGTTGATAGATGGAACAAAATGACCACTCCCTTGCATCTTCTCGCTTTTGCATTGAGTCCCAAATATTATAGCCCTGAGATACTTTCTACTTCATCAAGAGTTGCTCCATATAGGGATGGTGAAGTGGCCCAAGGGTACAAGGCAGCAATTCGTAGAATCTTCAGTGATCGTGACCAACGTGATCGAGTGAGGGCTGAGTTTATGGCTTTTGCATGCTCTGGGAGTGTTGATCAGAATATGGATGCTCTTCGAGACAAGTGTAGGGTGGCTGCTCATAGTTGGTGGTACTTCCATGGGCAAGAATACATGCACCTCCAACCTATTGCAATAAAAGTTTTATCCCAAGTAAGTTTTATAATTTATATTTGTAATTTTAATTTTAAATTAATTAATAATTTTGTTTAGTTAATTTTTGTAACTCTTAACTATTTATTAATTTAATTTGGTCTTAATAGGTTGCTAGTTCATCCTCTTCTGAGAGGAATTGGAGCACATACTCCTTCATCCACTCAATAAAACGCAATAGGCTACATTCAAAAAAGGCTGAGGACTTGGTGTATGTCCATTCAAACTTGCGCCTCCTTACACACAAACATAGTTCCTACAAAGACGGAGACACAAGGAGGTGGGATATTGAGCTAGAGCAGCTTGACTTGGATGCTTCCACAAGTCACTTAGCTGCACTTGATATTGATGATGACTATCAGCCTGAACTTGAAGCAACTACTGAGCATGAGAGTGCTAGTGTCAGTGCTAGTGGCAGTGCTTGTGCGAGTGCCACTAATGCTCTTTGTGGTTCTACACAAAATGTAGCATCTAATGTTGCTAATAATGCTGCTTTTTTTGATGACCCGTATGATTCAGATTGACATTGTAAACACTTGGCATTTTTATGTTTGAAGTTTGAACTTTAATTTATAATTCTATATCATGACATTTGACTTTTGAGTATAAAGTGGTGGTGTATTTTTACTATGTTATTTGACTATTAATATGGTGGTGTATTCTGAACTTAAATACTGCTGCAAATATGTATATATTTCTGATTTTTATATGTTTTTGTATTACCGAACCCAAAACGAACCCAAACCCAAAAAAAAAATTTCCCAAACCGGCGAACCGGGTTCTCGAACCCGAACCCGAACCCAAAACCGAACCGGTAACTTAGCTTTTTAGTAATCATGATTCTTCCTTTATTATGAATATGGATAATAGATTCGTATAATAATCTATTTTGAATTAAGTAGAAATGATTGCAGAATAGGAAGGCCAATCAACCTTTCAAGTTCACAAGAGGTGAAGGCCCAACAAACCCGCCATCAAGTACGCCACCCATAGGGGGGTAAGCCTCGTGGGCCGTGCTCCCGGGCTTGGTGGAAGGGAGGTAGTCTTAATGCTCTTATCAAGCACACCACCCATAGGGGGTTAGGCCTCATGGGCTGGGAGGCTTATTAGTGCTCCTAGGCTTGATCAAGGAGGACGGCCTAGCCTCCAAGGTGGACTTAGGGATGGAAGGGCAGCCCACCTTCCATACTCTCACATTACAAGGATAACTATCCTTGAGATTGTAGTTTGCGAGGTTTCTACCAAATTCCTAAGGTTTCTACCAAATTCCTAATATGGTTACTATAGGAATATGTTAGGATGATTATTAATACTATTGATTTCTAACTCTTACGGATGCTAGTTGTCCTCATGGATTATGTTGGAAACTAACATTATTGCAGGACCTAAACCAAGATTTATATCTTATAAAGGGAATTTCAATTGGTAAATTTATAATCTTAAATGTATTACATTTCTTATTTGATTGAAATTGTGGTTTTAGGGAAAAATATAGAGATATCCCAACAGGGGACATTACATCATTGTCTTCCAGATTCAGCTTTGTGGGATGAGCATTTGACAGGTATATAAAATTTGTTTTGTGAGTCTCATATTGCAGATTTGGAGGACACATTTGAGGAGTTATCTCTCCTCTTTGATGACAATTACAGCACAACTGTTGTCACACCATCTTCGTCTTTGGAGGTTGTTCATGAGTTTCCACATAGTCTTGATGTGTCATCTTCTTTGATTGGGATAGCACCTGATTTTGTTATGGCATACTCTAGCATGGAGACACTTGATCAGTTTTGAGACACCCATCACAAGGCTTCTTCCATCGTCTCTCTTCTTGCAATTGGAGTTTTTTCTACATTCACCATTGGACTTATTTCTTCCAAAAGGGAGACATGTTGTTTGCAGGCATTGGATTCTCTTTTGTCTTCAACCATTCTTCCTTGGCATATGAGATACTTCATTAAGGGGGGATATATAGTCTCACTCTCTCTCCTATTGGGGGGGCGGGGGGGGGGGGTGTATTGATTGTAGATCTATGATGATGTAATCCTTGGGCATGATGAGTCCTCCATTCATCACTTATTCCATCATTTGTACATATTTGTTTTCTTGCATTCTCTCTTTTGGAGAGGGGATTTTTCTCATGTGGTTTTTCTCCTTTACTCCATTTATGAGAGATCTTTTGTAAATGGATACCTAGCATGGCCTCATAGCTAGGACCCATTGTCCTTTCATTCTTGCATCAGTTGTATTTGTCTACTTCTCCCTAAGTTGCACTTAAGGGGGGGTGTTGGTGTGAATAAGGTGTTGTCTCTAAGTAGTTCACCTAGGAAGTCCTATTCACATGTTAAGTTTACTTAGGTTCAAGAAATCTTTCTAAAAGTTCTTAGTTGTCATGTGATCTTACCTTTAGTTGTCTCATGTTATAGGATTAAGACACTTGTCATGATCTTGTCTAATCCTATCTCTCACCTTACCATAAGCAAGGCCCCTTGTATCAATTGTAGCAATATAATTATTTGCATCCATTATTGCAAATCTATGCTCTTGCTTTTCTCTCACTTGTAGAAGGAAGCTTTGGTTGTAGGTGATCTTAGGAGCTTGAGTCCTTGAGTGACTCTAACAAAAAGGCAATTTGCTCTTATGTTTTCCTTAGCATGCATTTTGATCACCCTTGACAATATGTTTGATGTTTGTAAATGGCATCACCACTCAAACTGTGCAAAATCTTGACTCAGTTTTATTTCCCCTTTCCCTTGTGCTTCTCAACCACTATCACCACCTTGGTCACACATTCTCCCTAGCATAGCCACTTCAAAAGAGCAAAATAACTTAACTCTTTGATGCTGGTCACCATTGTAGCCACTATATCCACTTAAATTGTCACTTTTACCTTGGCATTGCCTTTGCCTCCTAGCCTCGTATTGAGATATTGTCTTTGATTTCACCAGGAGACTTCAACTATCAAAGCTTGAATCATTGTGTTTGGCGTTCCTTATACATGAATGATTTGTGAATCATGGCTAGGGAAGAACCTAAAAACTTGACAAATTGGTAAGGATCACCTTTATAGTACTAACACAGTAGCAAATTGTATTGAAGTGAACTGCAACACATGTTCAAGAACTACATTTTGGAATATAAATCAATTATGGATCATATACTCATCATCGTTATGGCTTTCAAAATTTGGGATGCATTGTTAAATTTGGCTTTCTTTCCGAGGAAGTTTATCATGCTTGGGAGTTTAAGATTACTTGTGTTACATGGAGCTTAGTAAGATATGAAGACCTGATTTAGTAGCAATTTTCCTAGGCTTAATGTATGTACATACATAGTATTTGCCCATTATGTTTCTGAATGCATACCTCTCCTGTTATGCTCATCATTTCCTCCTTATTTTGGAGCAAATTGTACCAAATTTATGTTATAGAGAGGAAAGTACTCTTAAAAATGGTGATGATCCAATTGACTTACAAAGGAAAGCTTCACTTCTTGCCAACCAAGTTTGTTGCAGTCTGCTTTTGCATCTTGATTTCATTAAATGTATTTTCGAGAAGTGGAGGTCAGGAATTGAAGATTATAACTTGCAATGAAGAATTGGCATTTTTTCTCCTAAATGGTGCTTCTTTTTAATATTTTTGATGTTAAACGTATCAAGAATGAGCCAATCAATCAAGGGGGAAAGCATTTGGTGAAATGGATTGTAGGATAGTGTAAGGACCAACTATGGATGGTCTTCAATTTACAATAGTGTTGATTTTGAACCTTACACTTTCTATTTCTAGCCAAATGTCATCTTCCACCTATAAATGATGTTAGGCTGTGTATAATATTTACATTGGCTTGACTTTCAAGATAAATTTCCTAAATTTTCCAAGCATGGATAATAAATGCTCTAAATGGGTAATGGCTCTACCTTGTTCCTTGCTTGAGCTCAAATAGTGCAACTTGTTCAAGACCTTCACCAACCTCTAAAGAATAAGGCCAACAAAAACATGACATGCTCTATTGTAACTAGGATGGATACCTTAGAGATATTCATCCTGCTATCAACATGCCTTCTTTAAAAAAATTCTTTGGTCATCCATTTATGGATGTTTATGAGCTCATCTTGCTAATTTGCTCATGTGCTGGTTAGAGAAGGAAGAAAAAAGAAAGTTTTAACATCCATGATTTTGCAAAATTTGTTTAAATTAAACTCAAAAGCACTCCCTATAATGATATCCATGAAAAGAGTGCCTAAAATGTTTCCCATGTAAAAAATCAAAAATTAAAAAAAAAAGTTCATGAATGGGAGAATCATCCATATAGTAAAACGATCACTAATGTAATTTAAGGCATGATCAACAGAGTAGCCCAAGATGGAAGAAGTCAATAGAAACAATCTTGGAAGGCGTAAGAGAAGAGGCTCTCCTATCTGTAGTCATAAAACTCCCATGTCAGAGCGTAAGTGACCCAAAACATGTTGAAATTGATATACTCTCCAAGACTTTCTGAGTTTTGGCTAGTCTCTATTAGTCTTGAAGAGAATCTCCATGTCTAAGCATGATACTAGTGTGCTAAAGAAAAAGAGAAAACAAATCCCCTCTTTTACACATCAAAAACATCACTTGGAGTAGCCAAGTTGTTATCCGAGATTCAGTATTGCTTTTTTGCCTGGCCAAAGTTGAATTTGTGTGTACTTGCCAAGTATGAGTCTCATGACTATGTTTCAAAGACTTTATTAATTATCAATTCATTGAAATATTAACCTAACAAAATAAGATGAGTGTTAAACCTGAATAACACTAAATGAATCTCAAGGAAACTTTATTTCTTATCAAACGGCTAGTTTTTCAAATTAGAAAAGTTAAAAGTTGCATGCCAGTTAACTATCTCTAAACATTAGTTTTTTTTATGTAATAAATGCTCAATATTA
>VDFB02000954.1:96461-121270 GCA_007258455.2 Sequoia sempervirens | reverse complement strand
GCCCATGGGTGAAAATTAGGTAACAGTTACTCATTTGTGGAAATATTTGGTGAACTAGATCTATGGTTGATTCGATGTTTGATTCTTATTGTCTACAAGATTATCTTCTTTGATATATTGGTTTATAGGTTACTAATGTGATGATGAGTTTGTATTATTTTTAATGTTTGGGATCTTCAAGTTATGTGGGTTGTGGATTAGCTACTATTTTTTTGTAGTGATATGAGAGTGTAGACACCTAAACTTGGACACTTAATTTATCCAAATTTATCCCTTTTTATCTAAGCATCCCCTTATCCGCATTAATTAAGTAATATCACTATTATTTAATTAATACCTCTAAAGTTCTTCTAATCCCTAAGGTATCTAGTTAAATAATTAAATACCTTCCCCCTTTCATCAAATGAATTAAATAAATATGCCCTTCATGTCACATCCTCCATCATTTTTATCTAATCCTAATCCATCTTCTAATCTCATCATTAGGGATGTGCACATGCCTAATCCTTGATTAGAATGTGTCACATCCTCCAACTTTTGCAAGTTGGCCTCTAATCTCTCTTAGCCACCTAACCCTCCCTCCTAACTCTTCTCATTAACTAGCCTAATCAACCTCCTCAAGGAATTTTAATTCCTTTTTTATCCTTCCAAAGAATATTAAATTCATTTTTCTCTTCCCTATGTGATTTTTTTTGATTTGTCACATCAAGTCACATGTGAAATCTAACCCTCTTCTAATCATTATTAATTAGTCTAGTCAAGTACTTGCACAATCCCAATCACTTAATTGAGCTTCTCAACCCTTTATTAAATATTTTTCGGTGGACAAGGCATTCCCATTCCCCATGTGAATTTTTAATTCACATTTAATCCCCAAATGCAATTTTAGTAAAAGAATTTTAATTTCCTTCTCTCATCCCCATGAGGATATTTGAGGAATTTTTAATTCCCCACTTGTCCTCTCACCCACATGGGGACAAGTACCTCCTTTATGAGGAGATCTTGTCCCAATCCCAAGGTACTATGTACCCTCTCCATGTCATATTCTATCCCTCCACCTCATGTACACATCACCCTTTTTGAGCCATATCACTTGCCACATGTCAAGATGTGAGGGCTTGTGAGTTCTCAACTCACTTTAGCCCTACATCTTGATCTTGGTGGCTCAATCTTGATCGTCCATTTCCCTAGAGAACTCCAAATTCTCTATAAATACCCCCTATTTTCTCTCATTTTGGGGAGATCATGCATTGTAGCCAAACTCTTGCAATTTTTTCCTAGAATCCATACTTAGCCATTTTCATGCTTGCACTCACTTGCATCCACCTTCATATCATCATATAGCTTGCATCTCTTTCCATCCAAGGAGCACACAACACCGAAGATCAAAGGGCCAACCAAAGGATCGATTCGACACAAGGTAAAAGGTTTCATTTGTTGTTTTTATATTGTGTTGAATCCAAGTAGGCTAATCTTGAGGTGTAGGTTGTCTTTAGTGTTTTTGCATTACTTTGTTTGTTGCTCGTTTTCTAACACTTAGAATCGACCTATCACAGAGAGTAAGTGCACTAGGATGGTGCACAAAAAGGAGGTCAAAATTTGCCAACTTTTTTTTTGAAATCAGCTAAACTTGAATTTGGAGGAGTAATTTGAGATTCATGCACTCAAAATTTGAAGATACGAAAAGAATAAGAATTGTAGTACTTTGAATCTGGTTTCTAAACTACTAAAGTTTTTCAAAAATAGATAAGATTAAGAGGATCAAATTCTTCATGCACACAAAATTGTTCCTATTCGTTAAGCAAAACATAACAATGTCTGGTGTGCACCCCTCAATTTTTTAAGTTGCATTTAATATTTTTAAAAACCCATTGGTAGAAATATAGTAAGTGTGAGTACTAGAAGTATGTTTTTTATAATTTTTTATTGAGTATTTTTACGAATTTTCAAAGTGGATATATCTTCACAATCACATCACCAAGCGTGCATGTCACATAACTTGCACCAAAATAATCGAAAATGCAAAAAAAAAAATCCAATGTGTAAAGAATGAAGTATAGAAAAAAAAAAATACATATGTCTTTGATAACTATGGAAAAATTAGTGAAATAAATTCATAAAAATAAATATGTTAATGTGAAGTTCAAATCTTAAAAAAAAAAAATAGTTAGGAGTTTAGAAGATGTGTGAAATTATGGTGGTAATTTTACTTCAATATTTGATTTATAATGTACAAACTGATGATGAGCAAGCTGGAGTAAATAAGAATGGAAGAAAAAAAATCACATCAAAATGAGGCAAATGAACTCCAACGGGCTTCCATGGGCTTTGTCATCCAAACCTGCTACAAGCCAAAAACGCAGTATTTAGCTTTGTGTACAGTGCCATGCATATTGCTTTTATGCAAGTTTCAAACACATACATCCTTAGGATTTAAAGATCGGATTTTCCGGACCTGACCTCTTTATGATTTCGGATTATGTCGATCCTTTATCCTTTAATTTTGATTAACTTTCCATTATTTATCTTTCCTGACTTTCCTTTCCTCCTCCTCCTTCCTCTTGATTATCTTGATTTTGTTTTGATGCTCTGATCTGATTAATTTCGATCTCTTTGATCTTGATTTATCTTTCTGGATCTGGATTTATTTTCTTGATCGAGATCTTCCTTCCTTTCTGATCCTGATTCTCTCTCAATACATCTCTATCTAGGTTATAATTTGCCCCATGTTTCTAGGAAGAAAATGTTTCCCCCATGCTCAAAAATCCATCTTCATAAGAGCAAGTGTATTATAATGTGTTCATATTCCTATGAAGATAAAAATCCTCTTTATATCTCTCTCCATATTTATTTCCCTCCCTCTCTCTCTCTGTCACTCCTCCATATGTCTCTATCTAATGCACTCACATTTATATGAAAAATTTAGAGTTGAGAGTTTAGGGTTGATGGTTGAGAGTATATTATTTAGGGTTGAGGGTATAGGTTTTAGTGTTAATTATTAATGTGAATATTTAGGGTTTAGTGTATAGGGTTCAAGGCGCATCTCCTAGTGTTTAGGGTTTAGGGTGTAGGGTTTATGGTCAAAGATAGAGGGTCGAGGGTCTAGCTAGCTCTTTATTTATCATCTCACATCTCCCCCATCTCTACTCTCCTCCCTATCTCTATTGTTCTCTATCTCAAGTTTCTCTCCCCTAGATCTACCTCTCTATCTAACCTCTCTCTACACTATCTACCTCTTTCACCATCTCAGCTTTCTATCTATCTCCCCTTCCTACTTCTCCCCTCATCCCTCCTTATCTACCTCTCCCTCCCTCCCTATGTAGATCTTGTTAGTGTAATTAATTAATTATTACACTTGCATAAGTTTACTTAGGTAATATTTTAGTGCCTAGGTTTATAATTATCATCCTTATCTTGTTGCTAGGAATTAAAATATTACCTAAGTAAACTTATGCAAGTGTAATAATTAATTAATTACACTAACACCCCCCCATAAGTAAAACTTAGGGAGAATAACAAAGCATGCACCCAAAACTAAGATGAATGCAAGAAAACATGAATGGGTCCCGGCAACAAGGCCTGATCAGGAACCCATGTACAAATGCAATAATGAGGTAGAGAAAGAAAACCCAGTGGGACAAAACCCCCTACAATGAGATGTTTGTTGCAAAGAAGCACTGGAAGAACATTGTGGAGTAACACTAGAACCGCAATCCGACAAACAAGGAAAGATACTTCTTTTTACAAGAAACCAAAGCGGAATCATAATGATGCAATAGCAAACCCAATGCCATGGAACACTAGAAAACTCACAAACTAGAACAACCCTGGAATCTATGAAGCAACAGTAGATGATATGAAGATAGAATCTGGAAGTCATGTATCTTGATGTCGATGCCAAACTAGGACTAAAACTCTTCCATGGGAACAAGTACCATAAAGACTCTGGGACATTAACCATAAAAACATGGCCCTCAAACTAAGATGGATCTGAACCAATGCGGATCAACAACTATAGGCTCCCAATCTGAAGTGTGAACCAATGTGAATTTGATATGTGTCAAAGTAGAACAAGATGTGGCTAAAAGAAACTAAGAAACCAGATATAACCCATGCGAGTTGTCATCAAAAACAAGATGGAGATCAAATTGCATGCACACTCTAATCAGATTATTAAGCAAGAAACTCCCCCTGATGGAACTTTATCTCAATTCATTTATTAAAATAACCCAATAATTGTAAAAAGAAAGAATGCTAAACATGCATAAACAAAAAATAAAATGATGTGATACTGAAATGAAGTGCAAAGATCCAAGTTTCACCCTTCCAACTACCAAAACATCCAAGTAATCTCCAAAACACCCATCAGGGAAAATTTGGAATAACGATCAACCTGGGACATATATAGAAAAAAGTGCATGGACAAAAACATAGAGCTCCTCAATACCTTTCCAATGCCGCAAAGATAGCTAAAATCAAAGATCGTGGCAAAATTTATGAGCTCGGAAACCATAAATGAACATCTGACTTCAAACAACAATATATACTCTCAAATAAAATAAAAACAATGCTCGTTGATCTCAAAAAAATAGCCTAATTGCATGCTTCCCAAGAAAATAACTAAAAAGGTAAAGGCTAAGATCAAACAAGAATATCAAATACCTTGTAAAAAAAATGAAAAAATTAGGTCTAAGATTTGTGTAGAGCACTAAACCATCTTTCCAACGCCTATTTGTTTTCGTAAAACGGAGTCAAGACACAAAAGTTACGCCTCCCAGAGTGAAATAAACAACTTCTAACTTTGACAAGAAAAAAAGGCATCAAAACTGAAAAATCAAAAAATCAAACCTCCACCACTGGAAAGAGTGTCGAACCAGCTTTCTAACGATATCTTATTTTCGAAAAAAGACCTTTGTTTGCAAAAGTTATGAGCAAATGAAAAAAAGGTCTATAAAAGGCACTTTTAATGCTAAACAGGAGCAAAAATTCGGCCCCCTTGCTCTGGCCCTCGATCGTGCATATGACCTCCACTGGCGCTTAGGAGCTGGCCTAGTCACTCCTAGTTACAATATGACTGACAGTTGGGGCGGACTTCCTAGCGGGGGCTGGGAACTGGCCCCGGGTCACCAATAAGACCGGAGCTAAGCCAGCGGGGCTAGAGAGCTTGGCGGCGCTTGGTGGTGACCGCTGGTGGAGGTGGCGGAAGTGGTGGCCACCGAGCTGAGAGCCGGTGGTGCAAGAGTTGGGTCACCGATGGTGGTGGCGGAAGCGGTGGCCGTCGGGCTGAGATTTGGTGGTGCTTGCTTTTTAACTGGTCGCACAGGATTTCTTGTGTTTTTTTTTATTATTATTATTTTATTTTTTTGAACCTCGTGAAGCATGCCCTAGGGTTGTACGGCCTTGGGGCAAAAAAAATTTGCCTCAAAAATCAACTGTGGCCAAATTGGACAAGTTTTATATGAAAATAGGAGTTTTTGGGCGTTGTGGACTCAATGGCAAGGTCCATTTTGTCCAAAAATGACCAGAAAATTAGGTGACCCCCAGATCCACAAAAAAATAGCCTGGCTTAAATCCCTTACACAGAAAAAGACATTGTGAGGAAATATCTTCAAATCACGAACAAGTAGCCACGGGTCTAGAGCTCTGATACCACGTAGAAGTTGAGGAATCCAACTTCACAATCCCCAAGAATCGCCTACATGCAATCACCTATCATGTGCAACAGATATCCAGAATAAAAGAGAAGATGTTCTTGTAAACCTCGGAGCAAATATGTGCAAGCAAAAACTAGAATATAATTATTGAATGTAATTGATTTACAAAATAATACAAAAGCCTTCAAAAAGGCATGCATGCAATAAAGCAAGACATGCACAACCCTAATCCTTATCTAGTTGAATTGTCTTTTTGCTCAAGATAAGATTAGGGTTGTGCATGTCTTGTTTTATTGCATGCATGCCTTTTTGAAGGCTTTTGTATTATTTTTTAAATTAATTACATTCAATAATTATATTCTGGTTTTGCTTGCACATATTTTCCCTAAGGTTTACAAGAACATCTTCTTTTTTGTTCTGGATATCTATTGCACATGATAGGTGATTGCATGCAGGTGATTCTTGGGGACTGTGAAGTTGGATTCCTCAACTTCTACAAATCTCTCTTTTCTCTATCTTTCTCTTCCTCTTTTCTCTCTATCTCACCTCTCTCTATCTCACATGTCTCTCTCCTCTCTCCCTTTAATATCTCTAAATTATTCATTATTTAGGGTGTAAGGCCTATGGATTATAAGTTTAAGGTTGATGGTTTATGATAGAGAGTTAAGAGTTGAGGGTTTAGGGATTAAATTTAATTATGTAAGTTTTGGTGAAATTATTAATGTTGGGTTTTAGGGTTTAACATATAGGGTATAAGGTTTATGTATTAGGGTTTAGGTCATAGGGTGTAGGGTTTACGGTTGACCAAGATCATATGAAGTGCAAGGGGAGAGGATACGCATTTGCTAGTCTACCAAACACAAAAAACAAAGCATGCACTCTTGTTCTTTTTAGGTGCACCAAAGATAAATGCGAGTAAATTGTTAAAGCACCAATTGAAGTGTGTAAGTTGTATTGTTCTTTTTAAACCCAAACGAAGGTAATTTTAAGCACCAATTGAAGTGTGAATGTATAAAATTGATTGATCAAATGACATTAATTAAACCAAAATAGCTAAACAATTGATCAACTAACTACACAATCCAATGAAATTGTTCACAAAACCAAACTAGAATTCAAAAGTATGAAATAACATAGCAAATAAAATTGAATTCTAACGAAGAGATGCAAACCTCAATCCCATTGTGGAATTATGTCCAAATTGGATGTGGAGTGTTTCAATTCAAACAAAATCCATTGTTATGCAAAGCAATTGATGAATAAATGAATTCAAACGACTCACAAGTGCTCTCAAATTGATCAAATTAGGAAATCAATTCAAGAGAGTAAGTTTACTCAAAGCTTGTGGATGATTATTATGGAAAAATGCTTACTATTCATAGAATTTTGAAATCAAGACCAATGGTGAAGATCAAAAAGGCTAATTAATGGATGAAATCAAATGAGAGGAATGAACATGGATCAAGGATGAAACCAATGATTGATAATCCATGAGGCATGGATCAAGGATTAGATCAATGGTCTCAAATCCATGAGAGACTCAACCAATTCCCTAATTTTTAGGAATTGTGTTGGAGAGATGTTGGAGATATTTCCATTTGGGGGGAAATATTTGAATTTGAAAATAGAATATTCATTGTGCAAGTGGGAAAAGTTGGAGGATTTGGAAAGAAATTAACTAATTAAACAATTAATTAAAATCATTTAATTGTGCAAGTGAATGAAATTAGAGGCTTTAATTAAATAATCATGAATTATTTAATCAAAGAGTGATTATGATAATTAATTAAACAATTTGTGTCATTTAATCAAATGAAAATGGAATTAGTATGAAAAATAATGAATTAATTAAACAAAATTTATTCATTTAATTAATAGGAGAAAATATGAATTTAACTAAATAATAGACATTATTTAATTAAATGGATGAATTAGGTGAAATAGACTAAGAAATAATGTTAGTACGAGAAATCAAGTATGTGATATGTACTTAATTCATCAAAATAGTCTTCAATGTCTACATTAATAGATCATCAATTAAAAAGACTAATAATATAATCTTATAAATGATCATTTCATTGTTGTTGGTTGTTTGGCCAAGTAGTTTGTTTAGCTAGTCATTTCCTTGTATGATGGTTAATTAAACACTACTTATTGTTTTTCCAAATGATTGTCACTCTTTGTGTTTCAAGTCATGAAAAAGTAAGTAATGTATTAGAGTGCTACTTTCCATTGATTGTCATGAACTTATTAAATAAAATGTGAATAATACATCAAAAAATATGTTTTCAAGTGAAAATAGTGACATAGCAATTTGCAAAGTGCACTCAAGTGAAAAGTAGAAATGGGCATAGAAAATCAAAAAAGTGACTTAAGTTTTTTTCTTAAAAGCAATGTTGTCCAATGCCAACTTAAAATTAGAACAAAAAGTGACTTAAGTTTTTTTAAAGTGCATAAATTAGCCAATGTCAACATGAAATTATCACAAAATGTATATAGAATGTGCATTGGAGCATGCCTATACATTGAATGTGCATTTTTAGCGGTAGTTAAAATATCAAAAATGGCAATGTAGTGTATTGGCATGCTTCTCTAGGTGAATATTTTTTAAGCGGTAGTTAAAATATCAAAAATGGCAATGTGGTGTATTGACATGCTTCTCTAGGTGAATATTTTTTAACTAATAATAAATACAAGAAACCTTTGAATAAAAAGACGCCTCTAAAAAACCATAAAAATGGCATCTAATAGTGTGGTATGTTTTTATATATATATATATATATATATATATATATATATATATATATATATATATATATATATATATATATATATATATATATATATATATATATATATATATATATATATATATATATGATTTTGCAATAGTTGTAAGCAATTTTTTTGTTGTCTTTCTTTATGATAGTTTTCACAAGTTTAGTCATTACTCTTATAAGACACTGAGAGTTGTATCATTTCCTTCACTCATCATTCAAAGTGCGGGTGCTTTAAGGTCAATGGTCCAATTAAAAGGAAGTCATGTGGAGGTTCTCATAAGCAAAGGTTGAACTATTAAGGTTTCATCTTAGAGGGTTTAAGGTTTTTAGGTTCAAATCACCAAGATTGTTTGATGAGTTGTTAGTGATCTTAGGGTTTCAATTTTCTTTTGAGGATTCATCGTGGCTAAAGAGGAGTTGTATTAGAGTCACTTAACTAACATCAACCTAACTATTTTTAGTATTTTCTTTTTTAGCCATGACTATTTTTAGTTGTTATTTTTGGAAGAAATGTTCTTTAGATGGTGATGTATTTAATCAAAATCTATATGAAGTTTTTTTTGTTTTAGATGAGTTATTTCAGACAATTTTAAGTTTGAGCTTGCTTGAATAGCAAACAAGCCATTTTCACTATAAGAACTATAGTATGCTCTTTATTTGTTGAAACTTACGATTTTCATGAAATAGTAACATGTCCACTGGTTGTTGAAATTGATGTTCATGCCCACTTACGTGTTTTTGTCATATTGTGATTTTATGAATTGAATAGTGTTTGCTACTGATATTTATTACAAAGATTGCATGCAATAGTTATTGGTTTGAGCTTTGTGGTTTTGTATACAGATCTTCATATTCGATTTATAATATCTTGTGTGTTTAGTTTTATCTTTGTGTTGTACTCAATGTTTTGCCTTTTTTTTTTAAGATTATAGATCTAAAAATATCATCTTGTGTAGAAGCATTGATAAAGCTTATGCTCCCTTGTAACCAAAAAGACAAGCATTTGTTTGAATTGCATATTAGGAAACTAATTGTTTAGAGTTAAGAGTTATATTTAGAGTTTAACTTGTAATTTGAAGAATGATTTACTTTACACATTGTTCCATTTTGTGTTGTCCTAAAAGGACAAATTTAAAACTCTTCAACAAACTTTTCAAAGGTCTATAAAAACACATACCTTCTTCTCTAGTAAGCCCTTAAAAATGCAATGATCTAACTAATTGAACAGTATTTCATCCTCTTCAACTTGACATTCTGCCCTTGTTGCTTCTTGTTCTCATTACAACAAACTCTATGATGTTATTCTTTCCATAATTTTAGAGCTTCTTAGCTTCTATCTTTTGGTAGAATAGGCATTAGCATTTCACTTTCTCTTCCACAATCTCATTAAATTGTCTTACTTTTAACCTTTCCTATAATAACCTACTTGTAATGATTGTTCAAAATGAGAAGCTCCCACATTTGACTCCAGTTTCTTGTAACATAGAGAGCATAGTTTCAGAATTTCTTTCGAACCAATGTAACTTGTTGCAGCTTCTCAAATAATTATTCCTCCCAAACCGGAGATGAAATGTCTTGGCCTAAATGTTTTGGCTTTGGCTAGAAAGCATCTGAATGATGCTCTCCCAAAAATGTTGGCAAATCTCACAAATCTTGACGTGTTGAATCCCAAAGGTAATCATTTGTGTGAGGTCATTCCATCATCCGTTGCAAATTGTTCTTTTGTGAAAGTGCTTGATTAAAAAAATAAAGGCACAATTCTAGATTCAAATGCAGATTGAATTGCAACTGTAATTTTTTATATTTACTTCCAATAAATTTTGATTTTGTAACACAGAGAGCATATATCGAAAATAAATAAAATTTGAATCGATATAACTTTTGCAACTTATTAAATAATTATTCCTCCCAAACCAGAGATGAAATTTCTTGGTTTAAATGTTTTGGATTTGGCTAGAAATCAAATGAACAGTGCTATCCCATAGGTGTTGAGAAATCACACAAATCTTGAGGCATTGAATTTCAATGGTAATCATTTGTGAGGGGTATTCCATCATCCGTTGCAAATTGCATTTTGTGAATATTCTTGACTTAAGAATAATAATTATAAGCAACCATCCCAGATTGGATTGGAAATCAATAGAAATACAACTCCAAATATTGCTATTGATGTCCGATAAATTTCAACGAAATATTCCATCTGAGATAACTTACTTTTGAAATCATCAATTTAATGATCTTCCCATAGAAAGGTTTCATGAGTTTCATCAGTATATATTACAAGCAACCTTATAAACTTGGATGCAATTCTTGGGAAATCATAGATCAGTTCAATGAAAGGTCAGGTCTTCCAGGAATGATAGCCCTTATCCTTTGAGAATTAAACTCTTGAAAAATTCCTAGAAAGCTTCTAGGCATGGGCCATTTAATGTCTTTGGATCTTTTAGTAGAAAATTTGAAAAGAAATGCTCAATTAAAAATTCCAGCCCTCAGCATTCTGAGTGGGCACCAGGTCACCGGACCATTGATTCCTCCACCCATCGACTAAGAAAGAAATTAAAAAAATAAACTAAAAAATATTCTCCCCGTACTAATTATTTAATTTCTCTTATTAGATTATTGACAGGTAATTGCCTTGTGTAGGGAATATTTTGACCTTTAATTGCCTCATCCTTCTTAGGCAATGCTGATTTGTGAGGCTTCTTTTCCAAATACATCTAGCAGCTCTTCAACATATGGTGATGATAGAGAAAGAATTGATGAAGACGAGGATTGGGATTGTGTAATATGTTGGGATTCTCTGTTGTGATAGGAGTGCTGCCTTCCAACATGCAGTGAAATTATATGATAGCATTACTGTCACTATGTTTCAGTTTGGATAATGCAAGTAAGGATATAGTTAGGTAGCGTTCTTGGTGTTTACATGAAATCATAGGCATGTAACTATACCTCTTTGTGCATTGTGTGTAAGAATCTCACTTTTTCTATACAACTCATATAAAACTTTAACCATGTTATGTAATGTCCCCATTTTTAGCACTACACCTTTCAGTGATCGATGGCCTATCCCCAGTGAGCTGTCGGCTAGTCAGAGGCAGAATTAGGGTTTCCGATTGCTTGGTGGGTTCTTTTGAGGATTCAGGGTTTTGCGTATTGGAGTTTGGATGTTTGGATTTTGGATTCCTTCTGGGTTTTCAGAGAGCTTCGCGAAGGTATGACATGCAACTGCGTCGGACCACCTTTCCGGACTTACTATTTTTAGTAAGTTATGACGGCCACATCTTGGAGTTTGGGATTTTGGATTGCGGATTCTTTCTGAGTTTTCAGAAAGCTTCGCAATGGTATCGCATGCAATTGGATCCGAGCAACTTTCTGAATTTACTATTTTTAGTAAATTCTATTTTTGGCAACAGTCCAGTTGGCATCAGTTCAGCAGGCTTTCCTCTTCAGGAATTCAGTTGGTATTATTGATTTCTGGCCTTTTGATGCATTTTTGGAGAGATAAGTTATTTTAATTAATATAATGTTAATTTTTAACATTGACCCCTTGGCCTAGCAGTATGACTTTAAATTGTGTTTAAAAAGGGGACTTTAAGGGGTGGACGCCTCATGAGGCATTTTATTAATATTCTAAGGTTGGAAATATTGCTTGAGGAAGGGGACGCCTATTTGGAAGAAAAGTTTTATTTTATTAAAAAATGAATTAATCTCCTCAAATTGGCACCCAAGAAAGGAGATAATTGAAGATTAAATAAATGCAAATACAAGTGGAAAAGTGGATTTGAAATTCAATTAATTTGGGCGCACTTTCTGGAGGCTTCTATAAGTTCTTATCAAAAGCTATATAAGGAGAGATTGGGTCTTCATTTTATCATCTTATTTTTATCATACTATTATGCTACTGAAATACTTTCAGAGTTACTTCGAGGGATGCATACCTCCTAGCCATTTCTCTTGATTTCGTGCTTGAAAGATAGCACCTAGCTAAGGCTTCAGAGACTGCTTCTCATCCAAACAAGCAGATAGAGCATCAAGGTTGAAGATTTCAAAGATTTTTTCATTTTGGCATTTGCTGGTTAGGGTTTGGCTGAAGTAGAAATCTGCTCATAAGTCTTTGCATGAATTTTTGTTGGTTCTGGGTACTTTACATATGGCTTCCTCATCCTAAGGCGCCCCTCTTTGGTGAGTTCCAAATTTTATTATTGAGTGTATGATTTTATCTTCTCAAAATCGCCCTTCTCCTTGGTCGTACCATTCTGGGCTGTCTTGGGAAGTGTGCCAAAAAATAATATCATAGTTTGTCAATAGTTTCTCAGTCAGGTTTTCATTGTCAGCATTCTAGCTCTCGTTTGCATCTAGTTTCAAGTGATTTGATTGGATTTTGAGTGAGTTATGAGCTTTTTAGTGGATTACTATGTTGCTGGTTGATGTTTCCAGATTTGTTGATTTTATATCAGACTTCCAGAAGTTCGGTTCATGTGTTGTTTTCTCAATATTGTGAAGTCAAATAAGTCAAGAACAACATTCTATCAGTAGTTGCTTTGGTTTAACAGTTTGTAACACTTTGTAATCTGCAGATTGTGCATTGTAAGGCTATTAATAGTAGTACTATTTCAGTCATTTTTATATTCTGCAATTACTTAGTTTTAGCAGCAGCAAACCTAATAATCTTTGGACGGTTTACCGCCAGAGATGGGTGAATGAACTACACACTTAAAGTTCTTGGATGGTATTCCGCCAAGAAGGGAATTAAAGCTTTGCACTTCTTACATTGTATTCGCTCCCGCTGAATAAGTGGTAGAGCTTTCTTTCAACATTGTATTTACTTTTTGTTACTCCGCCAGATGGTCGCTACTTGCCCTACTTGGGTCGGAAAGCACATCCATGGTGTTGAGTCATTCAGCATTGTATTTACTTTTTGTTACTCCGCCACATGGTCGCTACTTGCCCTACTTGGGTCGTGTTGTGACCTAACTCACACCTCGCCCCATTACAAATGGGGACCCTTGTCGTTTGCCTTTTAGGGTTTTGCTTTCGCGTGTTTTGTTTTGTCTGCTCTTCGTTTTGGGGTTTTAAGTCTGCATTTTGAACGGTCACCTGAGTCGAGTCAATGAATTTTCGCCTGGATCACTGAATAAACGTCACCATCATGCTTAGAAGGCCTGGGAGACGAAAATTGATTGTCGTTTCAGTCAATTCTGACATCTACTTTGTAGGGTTTCTCACCCCGGGCCCCTTATTTTTTAGGACCTACTTTTTTGGCACTTTTGGGCAATTCTGGGATCCCTATTTTTTAGGGTCTATTTTTGGAAAATTTCTATTTTTAGAAAGTTTCTATTTTTAGAAGGGTCACGAGTTTCAAGAACGCACTCAGAAGTTCGAAACGATCAACGAAACTCTCAGAAAATCGATTCGAAGATTTTTTGAAATTTTGGCAAAAATCTGGAAAATCACATAAAAAGGTTCAAAAATCTGGAAAATTCGTTCAAAAATGGTGAGAAATTCTGGAAAATCACAGGGAAATCTGGTAAAAGCACCAAAAATGGTTGAAGATTTGATGAAATTCATGAAGAAATCTGGAAATTCATAAAAAATCTGAGCATTCATGGCAATCTAATCATGGTGAAGGTAGTTCATGACTGAACAATCATGGAGGAGACTCGAAATCTGCCTGAGTATGAAGTTTACCAGCGTGAGAATGGAGTTTACCAGTCGATGAAGCTTCAGCCAAGAAGTTAAATGGCAACAAATCTGAGCAATTCCACTCTAAGTCAAGTATCAATGGCATAAAAATCTGAGCAATGGCCAACAATCTGCTTAAGTCCGCCTATGTCCATGTGGTAATTGGCAAAGGAATCAACAAAGTCCGCCCTTGGGAGAGAAGGAAAATGGCAGCAGATTTAAGGAAGTCCGCCTGGTCAAGGATGCCAATGGCAAGCAAATGGAGTAAGTCCGCCCAGGGAAAGAAAAGAAAATGTCTAAGGAAAGGATGCAATGGCCAGACCAACAGCCAAGTCCGCCCATGTATGGCTGGGTAAAAGTTAGCAATGGCCAACCAAAGGCCAAAGTCCGCCCTTAGCCAAGGAGTCAAGTGGCAACAAATTAAAGGAAGTCCGCCTTAAGCTTTAGACAATGGCCAAAGATATGATGAAGTCCGCCCAAGTCAAAATGGAAAGTGGCAATGCAAACCATGAAGTCCGCCCTATGAATGGTCAACCACAAGCTGAAGTCCGCCCCTTGAGCAAGAGAGAAAAATGGCTAAGGCATAGCCAAGGGAGAATGTATGGCCAAAGAAATGTTAAAGTCCGCCCAGCAAAGATGATGAATGGCAAACAATCTGATTAAGTCCGCCCTAGGCATAAAGTGTATGGCAAGGAAGAGGTCAAAGTCCGCCCTAAGCAAAAGTGTCCAATGGCAACAAAATGTGGAAAGTCCGCCCTTGAACAAAAGAGAAATTTGGCTAAGGCATGGACAAAGACAAGGTTAAAATGGCAAAAGAAATGTTAAAGTCCGCCATAGCCATAGAAGAAGTGGCCAAAGAAATGCTAAAGTCCGCCATGTATTGGAGAGTAAAAGATTAAAATTTGCCTAAGTCCAAACCTTTGGAAAGTTAAAATATGCATGGCACTTTGAAGATTCGCCCAAGTGACTAAAGAAAATCTTCGCCATGGCTAGGAAGATTGTGGAAAAATCAAGCAAATGTACAAAATAAAATCGGACATGGTAAGATAAATTGCGGAAAATCAAGAGGATTTGGACAAAATAATATTGGACATGGCTAGCTAAATCATGAAAAATCAAAAGAATATGGCAAAATAAAATTGGACATGGCTAGGAAAAAGTTAGACATGGTTAGAAAAATGTCCAACGAGAAATATTTATGGCCAAATAAAATTGGACATGGCCAAATATTTTTGGAAAACGATTAAAAAATCATGGCCAAACCAAATTGGATGCTAGAAATTTTGGCGAGAAAAAATTGGAAAAAATGAAAATTCGCCTAAGGCATTGGCAAGGAAATTTTCGAAAATCAAAAAATTATTTGCCAATAAAACGAACAGGTTGGAATGGACACATAAAATAATTATTTTAATTATTTTAATCATTTATTTTCCAACACCAAAAAAGAGATAAGTCTTGAAAATTTCGAAATTGGAAAGAGAGAAAAAGAGTTTTGTTGGACTGTGAATGAAATTAGAAACTTTCCCGGACGAGGTGATTGAGGATAGAACTTGCCATACGAAAGCAAAGTGAAAGATGAGTTCGAACTTGGTTCAAAGGGAAACATTGCAAATTTACTAAAATGATCGACCTTCTCACTTCTATAAGTGATTTCGTTTTTCATTTGTGCAATCACTCGATTTTGAGAAGAAGAGTGGTGAGAAGAGAATTGCTTAAGGCAGAAGGTTGAAGAAAAGTTGCAGCAAAGTGAAGGAAATAATCTGTTATCAGCTTGCATAGCAATCGTGATTACGTCTCCAAGAAGTCACAAGGCAGATTTATTTTGTCCATTTCATGTTAACATGAAGCTTCATCATTTATTTTCTTTCCAGCTTGTTATTTTTCGCGAAGTCTAATCTAATTATCAGCTGGAATGTTCTTTCAAACTGATTTTAATGTCGAAGTCTTACTATTCCCTTCTTCCTTTTATTGCAGATCTATTTTCGAAGCAGCCAAGATGAAATTTGCAAGCAAAGGTGTGCAAACACAATCAAAGATCAAGTCCAAGTGGGAGCACGTTCTAGACACAGATCTTGGCCACGTAGATCTCGAAGACTTCCGAAAGAGAATGTACGGGACTGACGGACGTCTGCCTACACCAATCGCCATGAGAATGATGCGCAACGGAATCGTCCATGCAGCTGGATTTCCACCAGCTAAAGAATGTCCTGAGTTGACAAGTGTACGCGCACTGCATTACAACGCATATCGCATGCATTTATAGAAGCCTGACGAAGAACTTTGCCCATTGTCCGGTGCCGCCAATCCGTAGAGATTTTGGCATTCCAAAGATACAAACCCAACATCCGGGTATCACATCAAGCAAGATGCACTAAACTACTGCGTCGGCGACTGCATCCAACATAAACAAGAATTGGCAAAACCAAAGTCATCGCAGCAAAATGTCAAAAAAGTTGGATCAACCACCAAAGAGGAATAGCGGGTGATATTGCTCGCTACTTAACAGAATAGTAGGCAGTGCCCACGGTGCTCCTTTCGAAGAATGGATGTACTATTTTATTGACGAAATAATCACTGGAGTCAAAATGTTCAATTGGTCCAGGATGATTAGTGACAGCTTGCACGAACAGTTGGTCAACTTTGAGCAGACTAAAATTTTCCACATGAGCTCATATATTGTATATTCACTTGCAAGATACTATAAGTATCCTGGCTTGACATGCAAAGGCGTGGTTGGCAACGGCGAGGGAAAATTCAAAGTCTACGACTGCTATCCACAGCTGCAGCTGAAAGAGAAGTCCCATTTCCGGAGAGCTCACGATGCATTTTTGATGTACATCACCAGGCTTCTTCAAGGCGGAACGCACCAAAGACTCTCACATGAAGCCAAGAGCCTGATCAGTCGGTATGGATTCTGGTTCATTCAGTATCCTAAGTTCACCTACATCAGAATCCAAGGATTTTCCGGAAATCCTTATAGGCTGCCTGTCTATCCGACTAATAGGATGGTATTGTTGGAAGTGCTAAGACAATTAGAAACGTATCAGAATATCCAAAGGCCTAAGCAGAAAGCTGCTGTCACCTTTCCGTTTTTCATCGGCAACATGGAGGAGTCATGCCCGACAGCACAAGCAGCAGAGGTTGCTCGACTGGAGATTCAGCAATATCCATTCATCTCATACAAAGCCAGGAGCAACTTCGATCCGCTTCATCACATCAAGATGGTGGACGGAGAAAGGTACAAACATCGGGTTGACTTAGAGGACTTTTGGGCCAACGCGGCAGATGAATATGACGTAAGGAGAAGGTTGTGGTCAAGGTTGCCGTTAAGCATGATAAGGGCAACAGAGCTCTTCAAAATACCTGACCAACTGCAAGATGATGGGATATATGTGCAGCCAGGCTTCAAGGAGGATGAGCCGCTTCCACCTATAAAATGGTTCGAGCCTGAGATGGGTGATCTAGCCACTTTGATGCGCCATGTTTTCAAGTACTCTCAGTGGTGGATAGATCGTCAAGTAGAGGTCCTAAAACAGAGAAATGTGCAATTTACCTACGAGTTGATGGGAGACACTGAGTCATGTTCTTCAAATGCCGGTACATCTCATGTGGATGGACAAGCAGATGCTGCCAACTCCAAGAAGAGGAAAGAAGCCGATAAGTCTGCAATACAAGACAAGGGTAAAGAGATAGATGAAGGGCCTTCGCGGAAGAAACACAAGTCTAAACCTCTTCAGTCGGCCACTTCCAGGAACATAGAAGAGATGCTTGCCTTAGATAGAGAATCCTTGGAAAATGCCAAAATCCCTTCTCCAATTGAAAATATAGAGCTAATTCAAGTAGAAGATGATGATCAACCTTCTCCAGCAAGCACAGAGATCTTGGAATCAGATAACGACACAGACATCGAGGATGGAGAATTCGAGGAAGGAATGATTTCCGCCCTCAAAGGCATTCAAGAAGACCCGTCCGTCCAAGAAATCCAGGATATGCAGTTAGTCCAAGAAATTCAAAATATGCCAGAAATTCAAGAAGGACAGGAAGTACAGGACATACAGGACGTCCAAAATCAAGAGGACATAATTGAACAGCCAACAGTACCAGAATGGCTGAGGGAAAGATTGAAAAGAAAAGCGCCAGTGGAGGTCCTTGAGGAGGACAATGACACAGATTTTCTGGCCAGATTAGAGCAAACTGCCCCAAGGAAGAAGGCCAAAAAGTTCTCTACCATTCAGAGAGATGAAGCTAGAAATCGCACGGTGCAAATTGCAGTGCCTACAGCCGACAAGTTTCAAGACGAGATTGCTCCTAAGGAATATGCTATCACTACCGTCGAAATGGGTCCGGCAACAAAAGAGCAGGAAGTCGAAGACTTGGATAATTCTGTGGCCACCATCAAGGCCAGATTAGAAAAGGAGGTTGCCAAGAAAAAAGAGTATAAGAAAGAAATTCAACGTCTAAAAGACTACATCCAGCACCTGACCAAGCCACTAAACGAAGGTGAACAAGTGGCGCCTTTACCTCCAAATGCCTCACAAGAACCAAGTGCAAACTTTGAAGAGGAGTTGACAACAGCGAGGGAGGCTAAAGACTGGATGATTGGAAGGAAAGAAGAGGCGTTGGTATTTGCAGAAAGGTTGGCGCAAGTAAATGAACAGGCTTCCTTCATACTTTCACGAATTGCAGATCTTGCAGAATCATGGAGCAGTCTCGAGGATATTCAAGATAGGATCATCCCATGCATCCGGGAACTGAAGGGCATTTCAAAGCAAAGATTGATCGAGGACAAGGTTATCGAAGCTGGAGCAGCTTATGACTTCAACGGATGGTACTATGCTTTGATCTCAAGGAAGGGAGTCCTCGAAAAGGTGAAACAAGATAGTGGTAGAGTTGAAGAACAAGTAAAAGAAATTCAAAGTAAAATCTATGAGATGGCTGCAGATATGCTAGACAAGGAGATTGTCCGAAGGAAACACTTGCGGCCAAGGAGTTTGAAAGAGCAAGTACAGAAAGTTTTCTCCACCACCGGGCCAATTATGAAAGAAGGTTTCACCAAAGTGTTCGACTTCATGGCCATCAGAAGTTCTTTCTTGTTACAAGAACCATCATGGGCGACTATGTTTGCAGAATGTGCCGAGAACTTGGATTTGCTGGAGTACAACGTCAGCGCGCTGCCCGACATTGCGATGGAGGAGGTCGACCTAATAGTGTCCAGGTTCGCCGAACATGAGGCTGCACAAGTGGATAAGGATGACACTCCAGTTGTCTAGTGTTCTCTTCAGTTAACTGATTGTGGTTTTGGAAACCCTAATTAGGGTTTAGTTCCATTTAATCTTGGCCATTGATCTTGAATCAATCTCGGCCGTTCTTTGTAATTTGAAAAACTATATAAACCCCCCCTCACTCTCTCATTTCTCATTAGAGATAGTTAGATGCTTAGAAGTTAGATATTCATTAAGAAGTTAGAGCAGATTTGAGATAGATAGATTGTAGAAATAAAGAGAGAGTTCTTATGAGATTGTTGTGAAAACACTACTTTGATAATGGAGTTCAAATGCATGAGGTGCCTTGAATACTTGATTGTTGAATAGTTGCATGGTCGCATATTTTCTTTCTCTCTTAGTAGATTTGAATTAAAATGTATGTTAGAAGAATGATTGATTGATAACGGAGATTAGTGAAACCGAGCTCATACTTTCTTTGGGTGGATGATTTCACTCAATGTGCAAAGTTAGACTGAGCTTTACTGTGGATGCTTAACTTCTGTTTTGATAATTGTTGTTCGATTTGATGGCAATTATTTATCACATGAAAATCACAAGCACATTCCTAGAAGATTGCACTTGCTCTGCGTAGTTGTCGTTGAACGTGGCGAAACAGAGTACGGTTTATTTGGTTTCACTTAGTCTGCTCTCTTGAGTTCTTGAGAGGAGTAGAGTCTCTAAACCTCTAAATCTTTTTTCACTTTTTTTTAAAATCAAAAAAACCCAAAATGGTGGCATCATGTCTCCCAATTCTTCAATAACTTGTAAAATCTTATACTTGTGTCTACAAAATCACATCTACACCACGTAGAGTCAACCATTCATCTTAAACATTGGAATTACCCCTATAACTCACTCTGCAATCTTATTAGAAGTAGTTTTTCAAGAGAGAGAATAGAGTTGCCCAGGACACTTGTTCTGGCAGAAGAAAGCCAGGTCATAAACTAAGATCAGGACCCTGAAATTTCAAGTATTGCAAATTGAAAGTCGGACCCTTGGGGCGCCTTTCACTTGGAGATGATGTGAAATTTTGCTAAGTGTTAAATCAGTAGGGTCTCCCTGTGGCGCCTGACTTGAAGGAACCTTGAAAAAACATCTAGGTATGAAAAACCTAAAAGGACACCCCTATATGTGCTGACTGCAGGAGGAATTCAGGTGTTGACTATGTTGTAAAATTAAAAAAGCTATACCCCAAATGTTTCCTAAGAAGAGGAGACTAGAAAATATCTTACATTAAAATTTGAAGCTTGACACTACATATGCGCCTAGGTTGAAGGGAAGTTGTTGGCATCAAGAATTTGACTAAGGCATTTAAATTGGAAGCTTGACACTCCATATGCGCCCAAGAAGGAGGAAGCCTTGAAATTTTCTAAGGCATTGAAATTAAAAGCTAGCCATATCAAATGCGCCCTTGGAGATGGAGTTTGAAATGTGGTAAACTTAAAGCTTGATACCCTATATGCGCCCAAGGAGAGGAGAGAGTTAGAAAAGTTTCTAAGGCATGTGAATTTGAAGCTTGGCTACCCATTCGCGCCTTAACCCAAGGAGAGGTGTCGGAGGTGTTTCTAAGTGTCATAAATTGGAAGGAGGACTTATAAAATGCGCCTTGACATGGAAATGCATGGAAAACTTTTTGAGGCAAACAAAGTGAAAGTTACACCCTTGATATGCGCCCAGCTAGAAGAGAAGCTCCAAAAAAATTTCTAAGCATTGAAAATTTGAAGCCCGAGGTGTCAAATGCACCTAACCTTGAGAAGGGAATGTTGAAATTTTCTGTGTGAAAAACTCAAAGCTTGAGGGGTCATTTGCGCCTTGACTTGTGGAAAGAACTTTGAAAATGTTAAGTGTTCAAAATTTGAAGTAGAGACCCTTGTTTGCACCCAAGAGGATTTTTAATAAAGAAAATTTTACTAAGGCGTGTAAACTCAAAGTATGAAGGCTCAAAATTCTAAGTGTATGAAAACTCAAAGCTTGAGGGATCGTTTGCGCCTTGACTTGTGGAAAAGAACTTTGAAAGTGTTAAGTGTTCAAAACTTGAAGTAGAGACCCTTGTTTGCGCCCCAGAGGATTTTGATTAGAGAAATTTTACTAAGGCGTATAAACTCAAAGTATGAAGGTTCAAATGCGCCCTTGAGGATGGAGATAATTGGAGATTTTTCTAAAGGCTTTGAAATTTGAAGTACCACCTCTCAAATGCGCCTAGACCAAGAAGGAAGACATGTTAAGATTATTTTGGCTAGGTGATGAAAAATGAAAGTTTGACCCCTTGATTGCGCCTAGACTGAGGGATAAAGTGGAAAATCTTCTAAGTGTGGGGAATTGAAAGTCCACTATGATAAATGCGCCTAAGCTTGAGTGTGGCTTGAGGAATTTTCCTAAGGCGTTAGAATTAAAGGTTCAAGAGTGGATATACGCCTAACATGAAGTTTGGATTTTTTCTAAGTAAGAAATGAAAGTTGGCCTAGTAAAAGACGCCCAAGGCTAGAGAGGTTAAATAAAATTTGATTAAAATTATTTCCCAAGGATTAAAATTAAATGTCCCCCTTCGGTTAGACACATGAAATTTTGAAGTTGAGAAATATTTAACAAGGGGGAAATATTTTGGGAAGTCTTGAAGAGTGTTCTAAGAAGAAAATAATTTTGCCTGGTGATTTTAAAATGCTGGAGCTCACGAGTGATGAAATTTTTTCTAGGTGAAATATAGATTTTTTTTAAAAGCGCTGATGAAGGAAATAAATAAAGTTTCTCAATGGAATAAAATTCTAAGGCGTTGAGATTAAATTTCAATAATAAATACGCCATTGTTCAAGGGTGAGATATTTTATGCTGAAGTAATTTTAATAAATTTCTCAAAAATGTTTGTCAAGTAAACGTTACCTGCAGTCAAGGAAGGTAATTTTAAATTTTGAATGAGGAAGGAATCTCCAACAATAGTAAATTCCTATGACGACTCTATGACGACTGAGCATATTCTCTCTCGAATTGGAAATTTTCTAAGTAGTGGGGGAGTGAATTAATGGCAACTGCTAAACTGGGCGCCTTCTTTCAATTATATAAACTCTGAAGCTATTCATTTTTCTTCACAAGTTGCAGAGTTGAGATTGTGAGATTTCTGAAGTTGAAGTAAGTGGCTGCTGAGTGAGTGAGAAATTTTTGAGCTGGGTAAATTATTTTTCTAAGTGCTGAGGTGCTGAAGTTGAAGTGAGTGAGTGCTAAGAAGAAGAAAATTCTGAAGTAAGGAAGTTGAGGTTGATTTTTCGAAGTGCTAAAAGTGATATTGCTGAAAGTCGCTAAGGCTCGAAGTTTGAATTTCAAAGTCAGAAATCTCGAGGTTTGGAGTTGGTAGTTTAGTGCTGAAGATTTTTATTTTCGAAGCTAACTCCACATGCCAGCCATCTCGTGGTGATTTTATTTTCTAAGTTATAATTGTAATGCTTGAATTTTTATTTTGCAGATGGCTGAAGTTCAAAGAGGAGATGCTGCCGGAACAAGCAAAGCTGCAGGCAGAGCTGGAAATGCTGAAGCAGGCAAAAAGAATGCCTCTAGGCAGGCCATCATCAAGCAGCTGAAGAAGTCTTTTCTTCCTAAGTCGAAGTTCGTGTCTAAGCTGGGAGGTTTGACTGATACCAACCTTGGTTCATTCAACCTCGAGGCATTCAAAAGAAGAATATACGGGCAAGGTGGTTATCCTCCATCAGTGACATCGCACAACATCGTGAGAAGTGGATTGTATGCAGCTGCTAATTTTCCACCAGCAATTCGATGTTCTGAGTTGATAATGGAGTGTGCAAATCATTATAGGCCAGACCACCGAACGATTGTTTCTCTAGAAGGCATGTTGCTGGCCAACTTTGCACCTGAGGCTATTGGAGAGGTGTTTGGGATTCCAGCTATGGAAAGGATGTTGTACAAGTCAAAGGAAAGGGTTGATAAAATGTACGCCTCATCTTTCGATAGGTGTGCAAAAAGAATTAACACATCATGGATGAGGAAGCCAAAACCTCCTGGCGCCAAGTTGCCAAAGCAGATTATCTCAGAGGAGCTAAAACAAGAGTATTGTGATTTAATCATGATGCTCAGTCGGGTGAATGGCAACCCACAAGCGTATGCTTTTGAGCCTTGGATGTTCTTCTACATCAATGTGGTGTTGGAGGGAAAAGAGTATGTAGATTGGGCAAGAATGATTAGCGACAACATAGATGAGCAATTCAGAAGCCTGAGGAGAACGAAGACATTTTATATGAGCTCGTATGTCATTTATATGCTAACTCGGATGACAAAGTATAAGGGATTGACATACCAGGAGCCGATTGGATGTGGTTCCGGTTAGTTTAAAATCCATGAAGCTTGTAGGCAGTTGCACCTAACTGATACCTCTAGCTTCAAGAGAGTGAATGATGCTTTCACTATGCACATCACCAGGACTCTTCAACGGAGAACACATCAAAGAATATCCAAGGATGCACAAAAGTTGATTGACGAGTACAGGTATTGGTTTATCCAGTTCCCGAAGTTCACTTACATGAGGCTGTCGGGGTTCCATTCATATGCCTACCGACTGCCAAGATACCCCACAGATAGGATGGCGATGCTTGAAGTGTCTAGGCAACTCATGGCCTATGATTAAATCATAAGGAAAAGGAAGAAAGGAGGATTGCACTTCCCTATTGTTATGGGAAATTCACTTGAGGAGTGCCCATCTTTGCAGGCAGCCAAGGAAGCAGAGGAGGAATTACAATTTTATCACCTCACTCTCCACACGGGCCAACAGGACTTTGATCCTCACAGAAGGATTGGAATGGTACAAGGTGAAGAATATCGGCACAAGGCTCATGTAGAAGATTTTTGGGCGAATGCGGAAGATGAAATTGAGATCAGAAGGAGGATGTTCTCCAGATTACCTCTGAAACTGATCAGGGAATGTGAGGTTGTCTAGGTTCCGGATCAGGTGGATGAGGACGTCCATGTTACACAACTTGATTATGAATCAGTGAGAGGCACGCTAGTCCCACCACCTGATTGGGCAGAACCGGAGATCATAGACTTGGACACATTGTCTATGCTAGTCTTAACATTCACAAGGTGTAGAAACCCTTTTGTTCTCAGCGATCCTACGAGGCGTTTTGTTTTTGCTTTGTTTGGTGTTTTGATTTTTTTTGAGTTTTTGCATGAACAAATGAAAGTTGCGATTTTGAAAGAAATTGATATAAAATCTCTAATAAATACAATAAGTCCAGATCTAACATAAAAAGACTTAGAAAACCACAGCTAATGATTGTATTATTTTTCCACGGCTATTACAATGATAAATCTCTGACATGCAGACAAGATAAAACAAAATATCAGATTAAAACCTGATTTGCAGCCACCTGTGAAAAGCCATGAAATGGTACGGCCATCATAGAATCCCTCTTTCCCTGCGCCCGGAT